>PVJD01011478.1:0-46003 GCA_004026545.1 Mormoops blainvillei
GCCATGGGGTAGGCAGAGGGAGTGAATTTAAGAGCCCTACTGATGATAAAGTGGGCAAGTACTGGATGGAGAGAGGCACCAGCCAGTCAATGAGATGGAGAACATAAGAGGCAGTAGGACAAGATAGGGTACCCACGTCCACCTTTTCCATTTACCACTGTACTGGAGGTCTAGCCAGTACAGTAAGGTGAGAAAAAAACAAAGGAAAACAAAACAGTGTCAGAATTTAAAAAATAAGAAAATTGTTATTACTTACAGATAATGTGATTGTATACACAGTTAATACAAAGAATTTATAAGCAAACAGTAATTCATTAAGCTGCTAAATAGGCCAATCTACTAAAAGCTATTCTTTTCTATATATTTGCCACAAATATCTAAAAATAAAAAAATTAAATAAACTTTAAATAACAAGAAACACCTAGGAATAAATATAACAAAATATATGCAGGATCTTTATGGAGAAAAATGTGGAATGTTATTGAAAGATATTAAAGAATACCTAAATAAATGGAGAAATATATAATATAATCTATAAATACATATGTACATTTATATACGAAGTCTGTCCAGAAAAAGTCCAGCCATTGTGAATATAACGAGAAGAGTTTGTGCAACATCAATGTAACCTGGCAGCCAAGGAGAGTGGACTGGAATGCACATGTGTGAACAATGACAACCTTACTGTACTAGTCAGTAGGGGTGGTAGAAGCTGTTCAGTGAGCACGTGTACTGTGTTGCCATCGCATTCAAAATGACTGAGCAAGTAGAGCAATGAATCTGCATCAGATTTTGCATTAAGCTTGAACATTCCTCCGTGGGAACTATTTGGATGATTCAGAAGGCTGCAGTTATGGGCTACTGGTGACTGGCAGCTTCATGACAACGCACCTACTCATGCACCACATCTCATGCAGAGTTTTTTGGTGAAACATCAAATCACCCAGGTAATTCAGTTCTTCTGCAGTTCAGATTTGGCGCCCTGTGACTTCTGGCTTTTCCCAAAACTAAAATCACCTTTGAAAGGGAAGGGATTTTTGACTGTTGATAAGATTCTGGAAAATAAAACAGGGCAGCTGATGGTGATTGGGAGAACTGTGTGAGGTCCCAACGTGCCTAGTTTGAAGGGGACTGAGGCGTCATTGTCCTATGTACAATGTTTCTTGTATCTTGTATCTTCAATAAATATCTCTATTTTTCATATTACATGGCTGGATACCTTCTGGACAGACTATATATATATGTGTATATATATATATATACATATATATATGTATATATATATATACATATATACACACACATATATATGTGTATATATATATACATATATATGTATATATATATACATATATATGTATATATATATACACATATATATGTGTGTATATATATATATATATAATCTGTTTATCAATATATACCATATTAATGGTTGGAATACTCAATGACATCAAGATGTTGATTCTCCCCCAACATTATTTATAGGTTAATATAATTTCAGTAAAAAATTTAAAAGGCTTTTTTCCCTCTTAGAACGTTATAAGGTGACATCAAAATTATATAGACATGCAAACATCTAAGCTAGCCAAGAAACTCTTGAAGAAGACAAGATGAGGGAGTTTCCTCTACCAGATATCAAGATCTGTTATAAAGTTTTAGCAATTTCAGAAGTGTAGGGTTGGCTTAGACCAATGCATTAAAATAAACAGTGAAGAAACAACCCATGTATTTATGGACAAATAATCTATCACAGTGATGGCACTACAGGTCACTGCAGGAAGGATGTGCTATTCAATGAGTAGTGCTGGGACATCTGCTTCTCCACATGGGAAAAAATGAAGTAGAACTCCTACCTTATACCACACACATATTTTAATTATAAAACTTTGGGATGACAATATAGGAGAAATTCTTTATGACCTTAGAATATATAGGATTTCTAAAACCAGACAAAACTTCCATTAACTCTAAGGGAAAAGACTGATAAATTTGACTATGTTAAAACTAAAGATTTCGCTTCAGCCAGTGTGACTCAGTTAGCTGGGTATCATCCTGCAAGTGAAAAGTTGCTGGTTTGATTGCTGGTCAGGACATCTGCCTGGGTTACAGGTATAGTCTCCGGTCACGGTGAGTACAAGAGGCAGCTAATCAATGTTTTTCTCTCACACTGATATTTCTCTCCCTCTTTCTCCTTGCCTTCCCCTCTCTCTGAAAATAAATACATAAAATATTTTAAGAAATAAAACTAATTAAAAAAAACTAAGAATTTCCATTTATAGAAAACAACATAGCTCTTGCCAGTGTGCCTCGGTTGGAGTGTTGTCCCATACACCAATAGGTTGCAGGTTTGACTCCCAGTCAGGGAACATACCTAGGTTGCTGGTTTGATCCCCAGTTGGGGAGCCTACAAGAGGCAATCAATCGATGTTTCTCTCATACTTCAATATTTCTCTCTCTTTCTCTCTCTCTCCCCCCTTTCTCTCTCTCAAATAAAAGCAATGAAAAGATCTGCTCGGGTGAAGATTAAAAAAAAAAAGAACATTAAAAGGGTGAGAAGGCAAATCACAGATCCGGAGAGATATTTGCAACACATATAATTAGCAAAGGACTAGTATCCAGAATATGTAAAGAATTCCTATTAACTGAAAAGAAAAAGCAAACCACCTATTTTTAAATGGGTAGAAATGAATGGAACTTGTGCAGAGAAAGAATCCCAGATGGGTTATAACATATGAATAGATATTCAACCTCATTAGTAGTCAAATAAATGCAAATTAAAAACACAATAAGGTATCATTTCACACCTGCCAAACTGACAAAAAATAAATAAAAATTTGATAATAGGAAGTGTTGATAAGGGCATAAAACAAGAATTTTTATCGCTGTTGGTGGGAATGTGGGTGATGCAACCACAGTGAGAAACAGTGTCATATTACCTAGTTAAATTGGACATGAGCATATCTGTTCAAGCAACTCGACTCCTAAATATATATATATATATATATATATACCCAAGAAAGTTAGAGCAGTATTCTCTGAAGTAGCAAAAACTGAAACAACCCAAAGTCTGTCAATAATAGAATGAATAAATAAATGGGTTATACAAAAATGAAAATAAATGAACCACAGCTGTCAACATGTACCCAAATGACTCTCAAAAGTAACGCTGAAAGAGAAAAGCAAGTTGCACAAGAATATATACAGTATGATTTTATTTACAAAAAGGCGAAAAACAGTCAAACTAAACAACGTGTTGTTTAGTGATAGTGACATGATTCTGACAAAATTCACTGTAGCGATAACTCCAGGGTTGGGTAGGAGGGGCATGTGATTGAGAAGGGAAACAGCTCCTGGGGTAAGGCAGTGTTTTATTCTATGAACACTTGAATCACCTGGATATATGTGGTCACAACAGCCATAAGTAGGGGTGAGATGGCCCAGGAAGATGGAGCAGAATAAGAGGATAAGGGAACATCAACACTTGAAGGTGCTAGTGAAGGAGGCGCAATTTGCTAAGGCCTGAGAAGGAATCCTGTTGACAGTGGGAGGAGAGGTAGGAAAGTGGAAGCCAAGGGCACATTGGTGGGGTCAGGATGCAAGTCGAGGCGCATCTGTTGGATTCAGCCAATACAGTATGGTACCAGTTATATAAAGGTTTTAAACACAAAAAAATTCTACGAAGCGTTCAATGATTTATACATATGTAGCAAAAGAATAAAAACGCATACAAACTTACATAAACTCAGCATAGTGGGTAGGTTGGAGGAGGGTGGAAGGTCTGGAATTCTGGATACCTGACATATTGCAAATTTACTTACAATCTGTGTGACAGATATCATTCGGCACATTTTACAGATGAGGAAATCGAGGCTCTGGGAACTGAACTGGCTGGAATTTCAATTCCACTCGGTTTTGACATGGGATTCACTTGCTGAACGAAAGAAAGAACAGCCTCTCATTTACCCTACGGTTTCCTTCCCGACCCACGTGGGATAATACCCCAGCAGAGATCAAAGTTCGGCTCCTGGTCCCGCCCCCGTGCGTCGGGCCCCGCCCCGGAGGGCTCACTCCTAGCGGGGTCATGAATATGCAAGTAGAGGAAGATATTTAAAGACGCTGGCGCCAGGCGCAGATCTCTTACCGGTGCAGCCCGCCCCTTTCCGGCCCCCAGTCTGAGGCCTGGCCCCCTTCGCCTGTGTCTATCACTCCGTGCGAAGTCGCCGTCAGCATGTCGGACAAACTGCCCTACAAAGTCGGTGAGTTCCAGAACATGCGGCAGGCCGTTTCGGCGCCGCGCCCCCCGGGGCCTTTACCGCGGCGGCCGCGGGGACGAAGGCGGGCGCTGAGGACCCCCTCGAATCGCTTGGCTCATCGCGATCCTGTCCGCGCGAGGCCGCCTGGGGGTTGGAGTTTTCGCGCCGCGTCGAGCTGGTGGTTGTAGGCGGCCGCGGACTACAAATCCCGGTAAATCCCGCGAGGCCGGGTGCTGCGGCGCGGACTGTAGAGCCGCCAAGTGGCGGCGTGTTTTGCCCAGAGTGTTGGGGCGGGAGAGCGCACCTGACCGCGGAGTAGGACCGCTGGCATATGCCAGAACGTACACTGGTAGCTCTGGATCCGACCTCCGGGGCCTGGACCGGCCATTTGGCCACCTGGGTGGTCCCGGATAAGAGCCGGTCCCTCTCTGAGCCTGCTACAGGGAAGGCGAGGGCACTGGAGCCCCAAAGGGCGAGTGAGGAGAGGCCTGGAGAGCAAGCCCAAGGCCGGCACTGGTCCGTTCACAGGGAACTTTGGGCTTATTACTCAACTTCTGGGGTCATCCGCTTGGTCAACAGAGACAGTGGTGCAGAGAATCTCAAGAAAATTTTAGTGGTTAAAGAAATTGTCCCTTCTGTCCTATGGATTGAAGCTGGTGCACTGATAGTTTACGTTTATTGGGCTCCACCTTCTACCTTTATTCTAGATTAATTCATTTTATTCTCGCGGCTCTATAAGGTAGGGAACTTACTTTCTCATTTTATGATGAGTATACTGAGACCCAGGCAATAAAGGTAACTTGCCCACATACTTACAGCTGGGACAAGGTGGGGCTTTATATGAATCCATGCTCTGTAGGCCTCTGAGTACACGTTTTCACCAGTGTATATCAGTGAACACACTTGGAAGAACAGTAATGAACTTTCAGCAAAAACTGGTTCAGGCTGGCAAGCAATTTTTAAAGTAAATTCATAGACCCCATTAAACCTGGAGTAAGGCATCAACATTTATGGAGCACTTGTGTTTCTGGTGATTTGCATGTGTTTACAGAACAATCTTTAAGAGGTGGATTTTATCCCATTATACCATACAGAGAAAGATGAGGCTTTAATAGGAAGTGATTTGCAGAGATTCTGTGAAATACTGTTGACCTTTGAACAATGCGGGTCCACTTATATGGGGCTTTTTTCAATAAATATACAGTGGCCCTTCATGTCTCTGGGTTTCATATTCATGGTATTTTACATCAGTAGTTGGTTGAATCTGCCCATGCAGAGGGCCAACTATATGCATTGTTCTATGTCATTTTATATGAGGGACTTGAGCATCCATGGATTTCGGTATTCACATGGGTGGGTCCTGGAACGAATACCCTACAGATACCAAGGGATGACTGAAGTTTGGGGGAACCAGAAATTATACCCAGATTTTTGACTGAACAGGGTCACTGCCCCTAACCTCTGTTGTTCAAGGGTAAATTGTAATAACTTATCAGTAGTAGCTCATGAAGTATGGCCGGAGTAGACTGTTGTCCCCATTTTGTGGATGATGAAACTGAAGCCCAGAAAGGTTAAGTCAAGGTCACATTAGTGGCAGAGTTGGAATAGGGGCTCTGCAGAGATTGATGGGTCAGGGTTGAGGGCATTGGGTTGCGTGGGAGGAGATAAGGCTGCATTTGGAAGTGGGGGAGCTTGGCTGGGTAGGGTTGGAGGGAGGAAGCCCCCACTGAGGAGGGCATACTGTATCAGACTTTGCCTATATGACATCTTTAATCCCCAGGACTCAGCAAGATTGGGGATGATTATTCCCACTTTACAGATGAAGAAAGTGAGGCTCAGAGAGGGTCTTGCTGTTCCTCTTGGCTTGTCCTGGCACAGGTGTCCCTGTAATTTCTTCAAGTCCTCAACTCCTGCAGGACCAAAAGCCCCAGAGCTTGGAGCCAGATCCTCCTGTGCCCTTGGGGTTGAGGGATCCATGGAAAATCTGGGGCTGGCACAGCTGCCATGAGGGCAGTGGAGGTTTTTTTTTTTAGCTAGAGGAAGAGGTGGTGATGGAGAGGGTGGAGCTTAGCAGGATAGGACAGCACCCATTGTCCACTACTGCTGAGCCCTTCTCAGGAGTCTAGAGAAGGCCCCTGGTTCTAGCTCCTCCTGGCCACCAGTCCCACCGCTGCCACTGACTGGCTATGGAACCTGGGGCAAACCCCTCTCTGGGCCCTTTCCTCATTGGTAAATGCTGGGAGTTGGACTGGGTTTAGATTTGTTTATTTTTTGCTACTCTTGTCTTATGCCAGCCCCTTTCATGGACCTTCTCTCATTTAGTTCCAACAACAGACATGGTCAGTAAACATTTACTCACTGCTTCTCTCTGCCAGGCCCTGCTGGGCACTGGACATACAAAGGTGACTCAAGGATGAGACTGGGACAGACATGTACACAAGTAATGTAGCATTGTTGTCTCCATTTTATAAGTAAGGAGTTCTGCCCACTTCTATCTCCACAGCCACCACCCCAGTTCTGGTCAACCTCCTCACAGGTCTCCCTGGGTCTCTTGCGCTGTAGATACAAGTAACAACGAAAGGGGTCTTTTCAAAAGACAAACTAGTCATGATATTGTACAATACTCCCCCTTAAAACTCTGCAGTCTTCGCACCTTACTAGGAATAAAATCTGACTTTATCTCACTCCCTCTACTGGAGTCACCCTGGTTCACTCCGTCCCCCAGCAGGAATATACCAAGTTCTTTCCTATTTCCAGGTTTTTGCTGAGCACCTACTGTGTGCCAGGTCTGTATCAGGCGCTTAGGGGGGAGCCATCCAGGCTAAGAAAACTGCTTTGGTTAAAACGCTGAGGTGGGAATGAGTTTAGCTTGTCTGAAGGCCACCAATAAGCAGATCCATGTGGCTGAGCAGCTAGGAATGGGGAAAAGAGGGAGAGATGGGTGGACAAGCGGAGGCAGTCCTGTGGGCGGGGCCCTGAGGCCATGAGAGGAGTTGGGATTTTATCCCTGGGTTAGGGGAAGCCATTGGAGGTTTGTTTTTTACTTAGCAGAAGAGTGGAGGCGATATAACGTAAATTTTATAAAGCTCATAGTAGTATCCTTTTTTCCTGCCTGAGGAGTTGGACAAATTTGAGACATTTGGGTGGCAGATAGAAGCCAAAATAAAACGTCATTACTAATAACATTGAAGCCAGAGGATGCAGATTAGTGTCAAAATCTAATAATCCTGCTAACTAAACCCCCAAATTCAGTTACATATCCATTACAGCCGGGGTGGGCCTGGGTAGGTCTCTATGTGGAAGAACATGCTTCCTGCAGGCAGGGTGGCTGATGCTTGCTTGCTAAAGAAGGGAGAGCTGAACTGAGCACCCCCAATTTATTCCTCCCAAGTTTACTAATCAGACAAGTCACTCCACCTGCCCTGGGGTAGAGAGGAGCCAAGAGTGTCACTTGCACAGATGAGTTCTCTGCATGTGGAAACATCAGGAGTGGGGAAGAAGCATTCTCATACATTTAAGGAGATCAAAGAACTCTGCTGAATCCAGGGTGTTGAATAATATCATTTAGAGTGTTGAAGTCGGCAAGAGTGAGGACATGGAAGATGGATGGACAGCCCGGAACAAAAATCATTAGGGAATGAGGAGGTTGGTAGGTGGCAACAGAAAGGGTAGTGGGAAATATAGAGAGAGAGAGCTGTTTTTCAGTGGGGCGCTTACCTGTGTTATTTACATGTACCTGTGTGATTCTTCGATTTAATGTGTTTTCCCACAAGGTTAAGCTGAGGTTAGGCAGGGATCATGCCTTTCTTTTTTTGACTGCTTCAGCTCCATAAATCCGTGTTGAATGTGTAAGAGTCAGTGACTAGACTGCTCAGTCTGGTTGGTGGGATGAGCTGCTCATGGAACTGTCATCCATCCTGCCCCTGCAGCTGACATCAGCCTGGCCTCTTGGGGACGCAAGGCCCTGGACATCGCCGAGAATGAGATGCCGGGCCTGATGCGCATGCGGGAGATGTACTCGGCTTCCAAACCACTGAAGGGCGCCCGCATCGCTGGCTGCTTGCACATGACCGTTGAGACAGCCGTCCTCATTGAGACCCTCGTTGCCCTGGGTGCTGAGGTGAGGACTGCAGCTGTTCCCATGTGAAGTGGGAAATCCAGGGTGGTGCCCCCTCAGGCCCAGTTGGGGTACCAGCCTTGTCACAGTGCTGTCACTTTTTGTGGTGACTGCTGCACAAATTGTTTTTCTGACTGGGAAGATAACATCTAACTGCCCTCAGTTCATATCCTCCTGATTGAGGCGCCCCGGTTGGAAAAATTCAGTCCCACTGTCCCAGAGTCATGGAGGGACTGGCTCTCACTGGCCCTCCTAGGGTTTTGTGCCTGTCCCAGACCAGTCATGGCTGTCAGAAGGATGGTGTTCTGATTGCTTCAGCCTGGGTCATGTGTAGGTGACTGACAGCTCTTCTAATCTCTCTAGGATTTTCCGAACTGGACAGCTTCCTACAGAGAGCAGGGCACAGTAGCCAAAGCCAGCTAACAGACTACACGAGAGCTCAGACCTCCTCTTTCTTTTCAACATTCATATTCTTGGTGATCTGATTTTATGGCTTTAAATGCTGTCCACACGGTGATGACTCCCAGAAAGAGGGTCCAGCCTAGACTTCTCCCCAGAACTCCAGACTTGAGTGTTCCATAGCTGATGTGTCATATCCACTTGGAGATCTAATAAACATCAACCTCAGCATATCCCAACAAATTCGTGATTTCATACACCTCCCATCCCCTTTCTGCAGCCTTCCCCACATAAGCAAACGGAAATTAGGCCTTCCAGGTTTTCTTAGTTCAAGAACCTGGGGTCATCACTGACCCCTCTTTCTCTCTCACTCCAGCGATTAATCCTGCCCCAAATCTGGTCAGCTTAGCCTTGAAAATATACCCGTTATCACCTCCACTGCTATTGTTAACCTCTCTTGTCTGACCTCTTACAACGGCTTCTTCTCTTGTCTCCGTGCTTCCTTTCTTCGCCACAGCACCAGAGTGACGTTTGACAGCATAAGTTGGGTCTTGTCCCTGCTTTGGCTCCCATTCACTCACCAGGGCCCCCATTCTATGTTCGCTGAGTTGGCTGGGCCTAAATCACAGGCTTGTCACCTCTAGCTCCAGGGCTTTTCTTTATCCTTGTCCCGCGACCCTGGTGCTTCTGTGACCACAATCCATCTTGCTGCCTCTTCTAGGTACAGTGGTCCAGCTGTAACATCTTCTCCACCCAGGACCATGCGGCAGCGGCCATTGCCAAGGCCGGCATTCCAGGTGAGTCCTGCTTGCTGCCGGGGCAGGGGCCCTGCTTCTCCATGTTTGCGTCACTGACTCCTACAGTGACAGGCTTCCCTGCAGCAGGGGAGAGGAGTCATGGCCACACAGTCCTAGCCTCATGACCCATAGGAAAGAGCTGTTTTGTTCTACTGTCATCTAATTCTGTGGGAGGTGCTTACTGTCCCAGCTTAAGTCGTGTGACCATGAAGGACAGGATTTTGTGTTTGGGAACCACTTGTTGTGGAGGAAGGGAAGTTCCTTAAAGAAAGGAAGTGGGTCTGTTTCTAAAAGAATCGGAGAGTAATACTGGTCAGAAAAAAGAGCCCCAGAGGTTCATTGCCTGGGCTCTGATGATCTGGGGAGCTGGGGAATGACCAAAACTAGGAGGAAGAACTTTCATATGCTGCTGGAGAAACTGGCCTGTGTCTTCCTGGGCCTGTGGAGGGGAGCGGTTAGCTCTGATGGTGATTAAGTAGGACGTTCATGAGTCCTAATTAGCCTCAGGTAGAGAGGAAAGGGTCCGGAGGATCCCTCCAGGGAGTGACTGAAGCTGGTTGGGCATGTCTCCCGTTCCACAGCCTTTGGTTTGGCTTCATGGCTCTTTTCTGGGAAATGCTTTGTTTTCAAGACCATTGTCTGCCCCAGTTAGGCGGAGGGGCAGCCTTCCCTGCTTGGCTGGTGGCCTTTGCTCACAGGAGGCTCATGGGAGCCCCACATGCGTGTCCCAGTTACACCATATGATGGGAGAAGCCTGGACTGGCAGTAATGTCTGGCACAGAGAAAGTGCTTCGTACATAGTAGCTGCTATTAGTAATTTTGGCTAGGCTTTGCCTGAGGCCACCCACCACAGACTGCTGGGCCCTCAGGTCCTTTCAGAGCAGAACAATCCTTGGACCTTGCCTGTGGGTCTACCTGAGTTTGCCGCCCTGCCCTTGTAGCACCCCATCCTGGCATTTTGAATAGGAACCTGGTCACCGGGTTGATGCCACAGTCCTTGGGGCCCAGACAGAAGGGGTAGGCAAGTAAATAATTATTTCCAGTTACCAATATCTGGCCTCCATCTCAGTTAATCCATACTGTTTCCCCCATTTACAGATGAGAAAACTGGGGCTCAGAGAGGTGAAGTGATTTGCCCCAAGTCACACAGCTGGCAAGTGCAGAGACAGGATTTGAACTCAGATCTCTCTGGTTCCAAGTTGTGTTCTTATCATTGCTGAGTCCTCAGACGGGCTGGAGGTAGCTGGGCATGGGAATTAGGAAGGAGATAGTAGTGGCTCTGCCCAGGTAGTTTCCCTGGAGCAGCTGCCAGTGAGGAAGGCAGACTCTGACGTGCCATTCACCGTCCAGTGTATGCCTGGAAGGGTGAAACAGATGAAGAGTACCTGTGGTGCATTGAGCAGACTTTGTACTTCAAGGATGGGCCTCTCAACATGATTCTGGATGATGGCGGTGACCTCACCAACCTCATCCACACCAAGTACCCACAGCTCTTGTCAGGTGAGTAGGGTGGGTGAGTAGGCTGGGTGTTGGCAGTCTGGATGGAGCCTGCTTGCCCATGCGAAAGCAGCAGGCCTGGCAGGGTTCCCAGCGCCTCAGGCAGCAGATTCTGTGGAAGACGGGAGGATGGCAGGTCCCTGCAGGCACGCCGGGGCCTGGCCTCCCGACTTCTCTGATGGCGTGGGGTCAGGTGGCAGGGGGGAGGCCTGGCTGAGCTGGTGGTCCAAGAGGAAGCATAAGATAGGGCTGGGAATGAGTCAGCTTTGTTAAAAGCAGGGCAGAGAGGAAAGTGGGGTGAAGGAGACAGTGAGTACAAAGGCCCTGGGGCAAGAAAGGACTGACTCTTCAGGAGACAGGAAGCCAGTATGGTAGTTTCCTTCGCTGGGAGGGGGTATTACAAGATGTGGCTGGAACGTTAGTGAAGGCCAGAGGTATGAGTACTTAATAGGCTAAAAGAATTTGGCCTGAGCCCTGGTTGGTTGGAGAATCGTCCCACAGACCAAATGGTTGTAAGTTTGATTCCAGTCAGGGCACATACCCAGGTTGTGGGTTCAATCCCCAGTCAGGATACTTAGGAGAACGCAACCAATTGATGTTCCTCCCTCATATCAACGTTTTCTCTCTCCCTGAAAACAATGAAAAAATGTCCTCCGATGAGGATAAATAAATAAATAAATAAAAGACTTTGGCCTGATTCTGAGAGCAAATAGAAATAACTGGAGGGTTTTGAAAAGATTTCTCTGAAAATGTACATGTTCAAAATGCCTGCTGTGTGGAGGATGGGTTGTGGCTGGGAGATCAGGCGAGCAATGATGGTAGCAGGGACTAGGGCAGTGGCAGTGGGAATGGGAGTGGGTGGGAAGTTTGGGAGTGGCCTGGTGATGGGTGATAGGGTGGACTGTAGTATCAGTCACAGATAAGTACCCAGAAAGAGGAGTGGCTTTGGGGGACAAAGATGAGGGATTTGGGTGAGTTACGGTGTAGGCTCTTGGGGCGTCATTCCAGAGGGTCCCCCCCCCTGGCCAATCCCTGGGGCAGCCCCTTCCTGGCCTGAGGTTCACCCCTTCCCCTCATGTTCAGGCATCCGGGGCATCTCTGAGGAAACCACGACGGGCGTCCACAACCTATACAAGATGATGGCCAACGGGATCCTGAAGGTTCCTGCCATCAACGTCAACGACTCTGTCACAAAGGTGAGCCTGTGGGGCAGTGACAGTTCCAGTTGTTGGCTCTCAGTGCAGCCCAGGAGTAGGCCCCTGAGGAAGGACCTCTGGGAAGACTGCAGGCTAGGGACTTGAAGGCCTCATTTGAGGTGAAGATGGAGATTGCAGACTGAGGGTAATTCGTGTACTGAAGAGGGGAAGAGCTACACAGTGAGAGCTGGGCATCAGGAGCTTTAAAGTGAAGCAGATTCACTGACTGGGCAACCTCTCCTAGTGACTGATCCTGAAGAAACCTTCTGGACCAGCAGAGAAAGGCTAGCAAGAAGGTCTTGGGGCTGATGAGGGGGAGAGGCATACGAGGGCATTAGCTGGTGGGGAGAAATCATAGATGATTAGCCCAAGGCCCACCAGGCCTAGATGCTGAGAAAGGGTCTGTGGGCCCAGGGCCTTGCCTGCCCCCATCGTCCCCTTGCCCCCTCTCCTTTCAGAGCAAATTTGACAACCTCTATGGCTGCCGGGAGTCCCTCATGGATGGCATCAAGCGGGCCACAGACGTGATGATTGCGGGCAAGGTGGCAGTGGTAGCGGGATATGGCGACGTGGGCAAGGGTTGTGCCCAGGCCCTGAGAGGTTTTGGGGCCCGAGTCATCATTACCGAGATTGACCCCATCAACGCACTGCAGGCCGCCATGGAGGGTACGATAGGGCAGGGGTTGGCTGTCAGCCACTGGGACCAGAGGAGAGGCAAGCCCACCCTGGATGACCCACGGCCACTGTCTCTGCACAGGCTATGAAGTGACCACCATGGACGAGGCCTGTCGGGAGGGCAACATCTTTGTCACCACCACAGGCTGTATCGACATCATCCTCGGCAGGTAGGTGCCAGGTAGGGGTTCCTGGGGAGTGAGGGAAGGGCTGGCTTGGGGCTGCTCTGTGTCCCTGATGGTCTCTCATGGGTTTGGGCTCCCCATAGGCACTTTGAGCAGATGAAGGATGACGCCATCGTGTGCAACATTGGACATTTTGATGTGGAAATTGATGTCAAGTGGCTAAATGAGAACGCTGTGGAGAAAGTGAACATCAAGCCCCAGGTGAGAAGCCCCAGCCCTTCCAGCAGGGTGGGCAGATGAGTGTCCTGCTTAAGGGCTGGCTACCAAGGGAGGGCAGGTGAGGGGCCTCTGGCAACCTGGGCAGCAGGATGGGGAGGAAGAGGGCCTGGTTTCAGGGTCATTTAAATCAGAACCTTGGAGTGAGGCCCAGGCATCCCGTTTTTTAAAGGTCCCAGGATGATTCTGATGTGCAGCTAAGGTTTAGCGCCACTACATTCAGCTTGTACCAAGCGTGGTGATTGCTAACGTGGGATCTGTCCTCAGACTGTCTAGGCTCAAGTTGCAGCCACTTCTTAGTGTGTGACTCTAGACAAGTTTAACCCTTTAAACTTTAGTTTCTTGATTTGTGAAATGGGGATAACAGTACTACTTCAATCACAGGGTTGTTATTAGTAGTATATATACACATACATATGGTTACACATAGAGTTATGTGTGTGCCCTTAGTCCAGGGCATGTGGCAATAATAATAATAATGATAATAACAACATTAGCTTAATACTCACTGCGTGCTTCGTATGTGCCAAGCCATGTGTCAAGTGCTTTACATGTGTCAGCTCATTAAATTCTCACAGCAGACCTGTGAGATCTATAGCTCAGAGGTGCTTGGTAGATATTGCCTATTATTAATTGATTGTGCCAGGGCAGTCCAGGCCCTTCACAGATGCTGTTGGAAGCAGCGGGGCTTGCTGGACAAGAGGGTAGGATGAGGCAGGGGTGGGCATTGGGAGCATTGCCCCGCCAGCCCTCAGTACTGCTCTGCCCACCTGCAGGTGGACCGCTACCGGCTGAAGAGCGGGCGCCGCATCATCCTGCTGGCCGAGGGCCGGCTGGTCAACCTGGGCTGTGCGATGGGTCACCCCAGCTTCGTGATGAGCAACTCCTTCACCAACCAGGTGCTGGCGCAGATTGAGCTGTGGACCCATCCGGACAAGTACTCCGTTGGGGTCCACTTCCTACCCAAGAAGGTGGGTACCCCTCTCCAGCCCTGGGCTTATCACACAGGGCTTGCCAGAGTTCACCTCTGAACCCTCTTAGAGACCCTCACAGGGTATTCCACAGAACAGAAATCATCCTCTTCATTTAGCAGAGGAGGAAACTCAGGCCCAAGATAGGGAATGACTCCCAGAGTGGCAGGGCTGACTGGTGAGAGGAGCACGGGCTTTGTAGTGAGACACACCCATGTTTGAGTTCCAGCTGTGCCACTTAGAGGCTGTCTAACTGGGGCAAGTTATCTCTTTGTGACTCTGTTTTCTCCTCTACCTCCTTTAAGGATTGTGAGGGTTTCCTTAGATTGGGGGTCACAAACCCACATGCCCACAGGGATTGGGCAGGTAAATGAGTAAACTGGGCTTGGGGGGGACTAACAGAAGAGCACCTTCCCCAGGGAGGGGTTGGCTAACTGTCATTAACCTAGAACCTAGGCCCATTGGACCAGGGCTCCTGACATTTTGAGAGATGCCAGATATTAAGATTTTTGTATGAAATATTCAATTTTTAAATATAGGCAACTTGTTACAGTTTTAAAAAATAAGCAGGTGGGTCAACTTGAATTTGTCGGTAAGCCATATGCAGCCTGCAGGCTGTAGGGCTGTGGTTTTGGAGTGAGATACCATGAACACACTGAGCATAGCACCTGACATGCTATGGGTGTGGTCAGGGTAACCATGGCAATGAAGTCTTCTGACATCTAACTCAGTGCTCATTCTAACACCCAATGCAAGGCCTGACACCCCAGGGATCAGAATTGCTATGTTTTAGTCCTAGCTTTCTTCTTGCCAGTGTCATGGGTGAACTTGGCTTTGCCACATAGCCTGTCTGGGCCTCAGTCTCCCTATCAGCTGAATGGTAAGAATAGCTCTTGTTTGTCTAGCATTTGGCTGCTGGAGAGGCTGTGATGGAGTCTCATTACTGCTCTTCTCACCGCTTGAACGGCTGGTTCTGCCAAGTGAAATAGGAAGAGGCCTGTTTTCCTCTCAAGGCCTGAGCCATCTGTCCCCAGAGCCAGCCAACTCCTTTCCCCTAGACTTCCTAGGGCACTTCCCCTGGACCAGATTTTTTACCCATAAGGGCCCCAAGGGCTATCCTGTTCCGTGCAGCCTGCCAGGTCCCCAGACTTGTGAGGGTTAGGAAAGTCTCACTGGACCTCCACGTTGAGGAAAGATGGCTGTGAATACGGTGAGAAATTGGGCAAGGCTTTGAAATGAGGTCAGGATTGGAAGTAAAAGGGCAAAGATCTCATCTTCCACCCCAGCACAGAGCCCCATCCTTAGTTCCTTCATCACTGGCAAGACATGGATAGGGGGCAAGACATCCTTGGCTTCATGCCTCACATGCGACGTGTAGGCGAGGGATTAGGTTAGGTACCTTGGTTTAACAAGGGCAGAGAGAGCAGTCCGTTTATTAAGCTATTTACTTGCACCAAGAACTCTATCATTGGTCTTCATAATAGCCATGAGAGGTCCATCCTGCAAATGAGGAAACTATGGTTTGGAGATTGACTTCCTCCCACAGCTGTAGAGTACTGGACCAGGAGTGGAACCCAGCTCTGCTGTCTGTCGAAGTTGTTCACCATTATGACACACTGCCTTTTGAGTGTGGGTACAGGGAGAAGGAAGAAGTGTGCTCAGGGCTAGGCCAGGCCAAGTGAAGGGAGGATTCAACGTGTACTCTGGGAATTGGAGACCTTCATTCTGCCTCCAGAACCAACATGAACATAGGGCTGGTCTCTGCTCAGATCTTTGCCTGCTTCTCCCCAGTTTCTTGGCTGTTAAAGAAAAGAATAAATCCTGCCTTCCTTAGAGGTATTTGTGAGGCTCTAATGAGACAAAGGTTGTGAAACCACTTGGAAATGTCAAAGTCCTCGGGGCTGGGCTGTGGTCCAAGGCTGTTGTGTCATCATAGGATGGGACTTGGGGCATTGGGGATAGAGAGAGACCCCACCCAGGGCCAGAAGCTGAGAAGCTGAGGCTCCCCCCACCACCCCACAGTTGACCCTTCTCTAAGTGCAGATACTTTCCCTTCTTTTCACACCCCTTTTATGCATTTCAGCACTGGCCAGACTTAGAAATTGGCTTTATCTAACCCCAGCCTCTGTTCTTCTTGGTTTGTTCCATCTTTTCAAAGCTGCCTTGGAGGCCATAAGACGAGATGCTTGGGAGAAGTTTTGGGGTTTTGGACCAGGGTTCAAATTCTAGTTCTGTCAGTAACTAGCTGTGTGCCCTTGGGCAAGTCATTTTACCGTTCTGAGCCTTGATTTCTACATTTGTAAAAGGAGGATGGCAATTTTTCAGTCATCAGGATCCTTTTGGTGACAAGTGGTAGACAGAAACTCTGTTTAACTATTATGTTAGTTATCTGTTGCTAGATAACAATTTAGCCCCAAAATTTATGGCTTAAAACAGGAAACATTTACTATTTAAGTTTCTGTGGGTCAGGAATTTGAGCGCGCCTTAGTGGGGCGGTTCTGACTCGAGGCTCTCCATGAGGTTGCAGTCATCTAAAGGCTAGCCTGGGGGCCGGAAGAAGCACTTCACTGTTGGCAGCAGATCGGAGTTCCTTGCCACGTGGGTATCTCCATAGGGCTGGTTAAGTGTCCTCACGCGGTGGCAGCTGGCCGTTCCCCAGAGTAAGTGGTCCAGGAAAGGAAAGGAGACAGCTGCAATGTCTTTTAGGACCTAGTCTCCAAGTCACACACCATCACTTCTGCTTTATTCTGTTCGTTAGAAGTGAGTCCCTCAAGGAGTGAGGAATTAGGCTCCACCTCTTGAAGGAAGGAGTATTATGAATTTCTAGACAAAGAATTTAAGGACATATTTTAAAACGACCACAACTAATTTAATCTAAAAAGAAACTACTGGCTGTACAGGGTTGGGCAAAAGTAGATATACAGTTGCCTATATGGAAAATAATTCAATAATTAATAAATAATAATACAAGAATAAACTGTGTTTTGTGTACTCATGACTGTAAACCTACTTTTGTCCTGTGCCGTATAATAGAGGAGTCTGAGATTCCACTAGTGGATCTAGGGATTCAGTGTTATTAGAGCTCTGTGTTTCTCTGTCTTTTGGTTCTTTTTTTTGTTTTTTTACATTCACTTGTCAAATGTTGACTTAACATTAGCAAGTTGAGACTGACACCCTCCCTGCTTAGGAATCCCAGTGGAATTGTCTCTTCCTGTTATGAAAAATGCCCCATCCATAGATAAATTCCAGAGAAGCATTTTGGTTACTTTCTTGAGTTGGTGGATGGTGAGAAAGGAGATGTAATTGATGGTTCCATCAGAGTTACTTGGAGGGGAGGATGTAGCATGACTCCCTCTTGAAGGGGACAGTCAAAAACAACACATCCGCTGAGGCTGACTGAGGATAGGATGAGGTAATGTGTGTAACGCGTGGCAGGGGCCCCAACAGAACAGCTATTACTTCTGTTGGGTGCTGGCTGCAGGTAAGGGGCTCAGAGTGTGGTCCTGATTCCAAGTCTTCCTGTGTTTCTCCCCAGCTGGACGAAGCTGTAGCTGAAGCTCACCTGGGCAAGCTGAACGTGAAGCTGACCAAGCTGACTGATAAGCAGGCCCAGTACCTGGGCATGCCCCGTGATGGCCCCTTCAAGCCAGATCACTACCGCTACTGAGAACCGGGCCTGCCCTTTTTGCCTTCTAGCTGCAGTCCTTGCCCAGGTCCCACCTTTCCTCCCCAAGAGCAAATGGCGCCAACTTTGAGAATGGTTTGTTAATGTCCCCCATTGACTCCCTGGGGCCAGTCACTCAGTCTTGGGCCTCCGCTACATCCCTCATACTGTTCCATGTGTGGCAGGAGGAATTGCGAAGTCCCTCCTCAAGTCCTGGTCACAGTGGAGCTCAGGAGTTTTGGAACTGCTCACTCAGTCCATCCTTCCTTAGGCTGGGAGTTTGGAGTGGTGGTCACAACACCTGTGCACTTTACCGTCTCTCACCTGGCCTATGGATGTTGTACCCACGTTCTTGGTTTACAGGTTCACTGGCTCCTCAGCCCATGACAGATGAGAAGGAGCTGTATCAGTGGGCAGGGAGGAACTGTTGGAGTCTGAATGCTCCTGAGAGCCTGGCTCAGTGCTGGGCATTCTCGTAAACCTCAGAACAGTGAGGTTGGTACTTTCAGTCCCTATTTCACAGGGGTTATAAAATATCTTGTTATGGGACAGCCAAGAAAGGACAAGAGAAGTGAGCCAGAGGTTGAGAGGGGCCAGAGAATCGTAAAAGCAGGCACAGATCTGCCACCACTTTGTAATGGTTCTATCACAACCCTGGATCAAAAAGAGATTAATTTGGTTTATAATGTTTATGTGTATAATGCTTATAATGTTAAAGCAGGAAGGTAGGTAAATAAAAATTTTGGTGCCTAAAAGAAATTTGAGCCTTTATTATATAAATAATCCACCGCCAACAATTTCAGCCATGAGCAGGGGTTAATAATTATGTGCTGATGAAGATATAGGGTGTGGGGTTTGCCAAACCTTGGAAGGATGGGCAAAGTGAAGAGAACTCATCGCTTTAGGCCTGTCTCTTGTAAAGAGCTGTTTTTACCCCAATCTAAGTCATGTAATAGGTGAATTTAACCCTTTATATTTATTGTAATTCTTGTTTGCATTTATTTCATCTACCTTAGTTTGTGTGACCTCGTACATATATTCTTTTCCTCCCCATTTCCACTGGGTTGATCCAGTGCTCCTTGTGGAACTATTATTTATTGAGCACCTGCTGGGTGCTGGGGGCTTTGTAGTTGATTTTCTTTATTCTCACAACAAACTTAATACCAAATCCTAATTTTAAAAAGAAAATATTTTTTTAATTTATTTTTAGACAGAGGGGAAGGGAGGGAAAGAGGGAAACATCAATGTGTGGTTGTCTCTCACATGCCCCCTACTGGGGACCTGGCCCACAACCCAGGCATATGCCCTGACTGGGATTCAAACCCGTGACCCTTTGGTTCGTAGGCCAGTGCCCAGTCCACTGAGCCTCACCAGCTAGGGCCCAACATCCTAATTTTAGAGATGGGAATGGAGACTCAGAGAGGTTAAGTGTCTTTCCTAAAGTCACGCAGTTTATAAGAGGCCTTGGCGTGAATGAAATCACAGAAAGGCGGGTGGAAAGCTGGGCTCACTCCTCTTTGCCTAAATGGGCATTTACTGAATCCCTGTTCTGGTCTTGGAAATCAAAGCAAAGTAAGAACCCACCTGGGAAAGGTAACTGGAAACTTACACTGAGGGTCATCTGCTGTATGGAAGGCCTGATGGGAATGGCTGAGACCTGACGCCAGCCTGCTGGGTCTCAGGCTATAGGGAGGAGGCAGGTACACAAACAGCTTTGCCATCTCCTGGAATGTCTTTATCTGCCCAGCATTGGGAGCAGTAGGAGAAAGGCAGCGGGGAAGAGGTGGTACTTGAAATGGATCTTGAAAGAAAATTTAACACAAGAATTGAAAGCAAGGGTATTCCAGGCAGCAGAACAGCTTAAGGAAGGGTGTGTGAGGGGGGAGGGGGGAGGAAAGTTGTTTGGCTCTAGTTTAGGGGGAGTTATGAGATAGAGGACTGGAAAGGTGGCCTGCGCGATGGGAAGGAAAGGTCTTAAACATTAAGGTAAGACCTTTGGTTTTAATCCTTGAGCTGCAGACTCCTGAACTGTAGCCCCCGCTTTTATTTTTAAGATTTTATTATTTTTAGAGAGAGGGTAAGGGAGGGAGAAAGAGGCAGAAAAACATCTGTCAGTTGCCTCTTGCACACTCCCAGCTGGGGAGCAGTTTTGGAACTGCTCACTCAGTCTGTCCTTCCTTAGGCCTGTGTCCTGACTGGGAATCAAAGGAATCAAACCCGCGACCCCTTCGGTCTGCAGGCTGACGCCCAACCTGCTGAGCCACGCCAGTCAGCGAAATGAAGTGTCTTGATTGAACATTCCACACTTGTGGCTTTTTCATTTTTGTGTTCTCAGCCTTTGGCTATGAGGCGATATTATTATTCCTATGCTACTAATGAGGACAGAGGTTCAGAGAGGCCAAATTGGCTGACCCTAGATTATATGGTAAGTTGTATACATATATGATACGACTGCTGTAAATAATTCACGAACTTAGGTAGTTAAATGATTATTAGTAACAAATGACATGGAACGCACTTCTTAACTGATCCCGACACCAGTGGTCAAAAGGGACCAAGATTCATTACCATGCCCACTGCTATTTCTCGCACACTTAACTGTGTGCCAGCCACTGTGCTAAGTAGGCGCTTGCTTATTCTTCACGACAACCTTGTAGGGACTTAAATTCCTGTTTTACAAATCAGGAAACAGGCTCTGAGAGACACCATGAGAATGAACTGGCTTTTGTACTAGGTAGAACTCTCAGCCCCAAATCCAAGCCCTTTCTACGCCCACAGGCCCTGGTTTAGGAGAAAGGGAGCCTGATTTCAGATCCTCCAACACTTGGAGCAGTAACTCTGGAACTGTAACCCAAGCTCCCTGAAGGCAAGACTACCACCAGAGAGTGCTGTCCTCAGTGCCCTCCTCTGCCACTCTACCATGGTGGTGTTTGGGACGATGACTTATCAGTAGAAAAAAGGGAGAGGCCACTGTTCATCTGAGCCAGAGAGGCTAAATGCCTTATTTCTCATCACAGCCACACTGCTCCATCCAAGGGGCCCCTGCCTGTGTGTTAACACACTCAACTCCCTTGTCTGTCTCCTCCCAGACACAGAAAATACCTTTCCAGATGTTCCCATCTGTGAGATCCCATGTGGTCCCCTCTACCTCAGGTCCCCCAAGAATTCTGATTTATTATCCAGGCCCTTTCCTTTTCCGCTTTGGAGGTGTCCTACCAGTCTGGTCTCAGCCTTAACTCTGATCTCAGGTCTGCTAATCTGTCACAGAGGTGACACTGACCAGGTACCTACAATGAAAGATATGTCTCCTAAGCCTCCAACTCAACGCTGACTCCTAATGTCTGGGCTCTGCCATCGAAGCTTCATGGGGAAAGAAGGAATTGGCAGATGGTCCTATAGTATCTAGCCTGGCCATTGCTGGATTTTTTTTTCCAGGAAAGGAAACCATTCCTAACAATTGTTCTAGCGTCTACCAAGGCCAACGGTCATGGCCCACTGGACCATAAGTTCTGTAAGGAGAGGATCCATATTGGACTTGCTCACAGTATTCACAGCACCTGGCACATAGTAGGTGCTCAGTACACATTTGCTGAATGGAGGAATAGGTTTGTCTTCCACATAGTTGTCTAGATGCAGCAGCTAAGTGGTTTTATCACTAGTGGATTGGGTCTTTCTTTGGCTTTGCATCCCTAGCCTCATCCCTGGGGGCCAAATGGTGCCTGGTTGGCAAGCAATGTCTGGTAAACACAGGAACAGTGGCTGCAATATGTTCCAAGTGTTCTCATTAATGATGACGTCACCAGCAGCTGCGGTACAAGGTGCAAAAGGTTCTTGCCCTGTAGGCTTGTAGCCTAAATGACAGAAAACAAAACAAGCAACTGGCAGCTCCCACAACCCTCATACTTCTTGTAAAAGCACAAGAAGCATTACTATCTCAGATTCGTAACAAGAACAGCAGGAGTAATAGTAGGAACTTCCCACTTTATAGACAAATAAAAGGAAGCCCTGAGAAACAGACTTGCCCAGTGTGCAGAATTGCGTTGCTAGCCTACTCCAGAGCACCCATCTTTTTTCTTGTACTCTATCCAGGTGGTTCCCGCTCTATCCATCCCAAGTTCTGAGGTTTGCCTCCTATTGCATACGGGTTATGTCACTGCAGGCACAACTTGGGTCTTCAGCTGGGACAGGGACCTTGGAAAGGAGGGGGTTTTAAGGAATTTGAAAGATGGAAGGTTGTGAGTGGACAAATGGGCCAGGGGAGGTGGCTACAGCTGTGCTAGCCCTTGAGCTTCACTGTCCTCACCTCCAATGACAGAGATACGTGATAGTTATCAGGGCTGGGGCAACTTCTCCACATTTTTCTGTCTTAGCCTCTAGAACACGTGCCTTTCTTGTACATGTGCCTTTTAAAAAATCATCTTACACCAGTTCGCAACTTCCTGTTTCTTGCTTCTAGTGATTCCGCTGGAGTGCACTGACAGATGGCATCTCAGCTTTTCTCTTTCCTGGCAGATCAAGTAGATGATGTCATTTGCAGCCCTTGCACCTCAAGGTGCTGAGAGTTTTTCTGCAATCCCTGACCTTGGCTGGTCCTTCCTCACAGACCCTGCTCCCACCTCTATCCCATCTCCCCAAAGCAATGTCTTAAGTGCTCTCCTTTCTAGGGTCCTTCCAAAGATATAATGATGCACTCATTTTCTCACAGACTCAGAGAATCTCTAAGAATGAAATTTCAGGCAATGGCTTGGGACATTTTAGGTGACAGTCTCCAATAATTCAAGAAGAAGGTTGCTACTTATTCACTTTTGACCATAAAAATAAAAGTTAGTTATTTTACCTGGCAAGGTAGTTCCATTTGTTAGCGCATTTTCCTGGTTCACCACGGTTGCAGGTTCCATCCCTAGTCAGGGCACATGCAAGGATCAGCCAATGAATGCATCAATAAGTGGAACAACAAATCAATGTTTCTCTCCCTTCATTCCTCTCTCTCTGAAATCAATAAATAAAAATTTTTTAATAAAATTTAAAAATTTTATAAATTTTTATAAATTTAAAAAAATCAGTTAATTTTACCAGCAAAAATGGGCTTATTTGGGAAGAGCAAAGAGTTGCAAATCAGGACAAGCATGCTATAACAAAAGCCATAGAAGGAAGTCCTACAAATGAAGAAAATGAACTTTATTTTATGGAGAAAGGAAGTTGGGAGAGGTTGTTTTGAACCAAAGTCCATTGGAGAAAATCTAGATTTCAGGGAGATGGTATGTCATTGGTTGAGTTGCTGGAGTAGTGGATTTCTTTCTTTCTTTTTTCTTTTTAATTAAAAAAGAGGGGAAGGGAGGAAGAAAGGGAGAAAAACATTAATATGTGGTTGCCTCTTGCACACCCCCAACTGGAGACAGGGCCTGCAACTCAAGCATGTGCCCCAACTGGGCATCAAATCAGTGACCCTTTGGTTTGCAGGCCAGCGCTCAGTCCACTGAGTCACACCAGCCTGGGCTGGAGTAGTGGAGTTCTTGTAGGAGATGCAATGTACATCCTTTCCTGTTGGGGCTTCTGATTTTTTCTTGTTCATTCTTCTGTTGAGGTCTGTAATTGACAATTCTTCCCTGAGTGGTAGTACTGTGTTAGAGCTCCCCCTTCTGGCCTCTGGCCTCCATTTTAGTGGTTTTCTCTTATTTTCAGATCACCAAGCCCAAACCCACTGCCTGGTTACTAGCTGACAGATGTGGGGTATGAGGAAGGAAGGATTCCTGACCCCCGGCTTTTTACTTGTGAGCCCCAACTTTAGGTTGTCAGGGTTAAAATACTTGGGGACCAATAGTCAGTGTTTAGTTTGGGAGTGGGAGAAATTCCTCCCAGGCCCCTGCATCTCTGGAAATCCCTGAGAGAAAAGGAGGAGTGGGCACAAGTGGCACCTTTGGGGGCCTCCTAAGGCAGAGTCTCCTCGCCGTAGGGACCCATGGCATCACTCAGTCACAACCAGCCACCTGTTTTTATCTGCAGATCCCCCCAGGACAGCAGCTCAGTGAGACTGTGTATGGAATTGTAGCCTTTCTTGTTTTTCTTAGGGGTGGGTCGGGGGAAGTCCTTAGAAAGGTGAAAAGGTGAAAAAGAGTGAATGGTAGTTCCTTAATGCTTCCTTTCTGCCTGGAGGTCTGCATTACCTGGATTTGGAGGCAACTTCGGGTGTTCCCAGGTATAAAGGTAGGGGGCAGCCTTGTCTACAGCTGTCTGATTGGGAGACATGCTTAAGAGAAGCACAGCCTTAGGGCCAGGGTAATCGGGGTTCCCCCTGGTCCTGGAGATAGCGCTTCCTTGCGCAAGCCGTAGGACTTCTGATGTGGGCTCAGCAAAGGGAAAAGGAGCCTTCGGTTCCTTTAAAGAAACAGCCACACACTTTCAATCAGGCTGCATATATAATACTATTTGGATTTTAGCCCAGCCCAGCCCACGTCTCCTTTAAGTCCAGTCTTCTAAAAGCTAGGCCCTGACCTCAGTAGCCACGCCTGCGCCCAGTCCTAAGAAGCCACACCTACTATAGATCCATCAGGGTCCCCAGGGTCGCTCTAGAGCCCCTACCTGAAAGCTGCTGCGCCCTGCAGGCAGCTGGGAGGCTACGTGCTCAGCAGTTGCGGTTGAGCATCCGGCAGGAACAGGCGCTGCAGAAGAAGCGGCACTTGCAGGAGGCGCACAGGTCACAGGGTCACAGCAGGCAGGCACCAGCGGCGTGCAGTTGTCGCTGGTGGCTATGCAGGAAACCGGTGGTGGGGTCTGAGGCAGCGCCACCTTCATCATCGAAGCCTTCTTCTGCTGGGAAATGCCCGGGCTGCCTGAGTCGCCCACCCCCTCCCCACCGGTCCTCACCTCTGCCTGGGAACTCTTCGGGCTATGGAGTCCCGGGGCCAGACATCCCCACCCACTGCCCGCCGCCTGCTGTACTCCTGCCTACGGGGCACCCCAGGGGGGCCCTGCCTGCCCCCGAAATCACGTTAGCCAAACTATTTAATCTTAGGACCCTGTTTTCTCATCTGCAGATAAGATACTGTAATACTTACCTTGCAGTGTTGTCTTGCGGATGAGTAGGGATGTTTGTAAAGTGGGAAGCCTAGCACATCAAAGGTGATCCATCAGTGTTGATGTGCCCCAACCCCCTCCCTTAACCTTACTTCACTGATACATCTAGAATATCCTCTTTTTGCTAGTGAGATGCAAGGCAGTAAGGGATATTAATTTTGATTTTAGGTTCTGGAGTTAAACACTTGGGTTTGAATTCTGGTTCTGCCAATTGAGAACGGTGTGATCTTATGTTACTTAACTTTCCTGAGCTTCAATTTTCTCAGCTGTCAAATATGAGTAAAAATAGTACCCACCTCACAGTGCCTAGCACACAATCAGTATGTTTGTTGTTACTATTACCAGATAAAGTCAAAACAGAAGCTCTCCAGTGTCACCTCAAATGGCCCTGATATTCCCTGAGCAGTCATTCTCAACCCTGGAATGACAGGACTGGTTCATCCCGGACTTGGTTATATTCTACAGGATTTCCTAAAGTTTGTTACCATTGATAGGAGTGCTACGATTCAACAAGTTTCAGAAATGCTAAGTTAAACCAAGTTCATCTAGTGTCTTAAGCTCAGGCTTTCTCAGATCCTCTAACATGCTAAGCTGCATTTCAGACAGGTGGCATGCAGGGCTTTTGCAAACCAAATGAGTCAAGAGGTGCTTTAATACTCCAGGATTATTTCATGGAATGAACAAGAAGGAGCCCTGACCTATGGCAATGGATCCTGGTATCAGCCTGGGGAGCATGCTTGACATCTTGAAGCCCCTTCTCATGGGCTAGAACCCAGAAGCTGGGCCCCAGGCCAGGCTACTTACCCAGGATAGAGACAGAGGGGGAATCCAGCATGTTCATGGAGGAGTTGCTCCTCAGGCTTCTGTCATCTCTGGGCTTCCCCTCAGGTGCCAGGTGGCTACAGGCAGTGAGGAAGCATAGGCAGACCAGCAGGATGGCCAGGAGCAGGTGGGTGATATCCATCTCAGGAGGCTTGAGTGGGACAGGAAAGTATCTATAAGCTTAGAACCACTCAGCTTCTAGGAGCTAAAATGGAGACCCCCTATTTTTATATCATGTTCCTGCAACCTGAGTGGGGATCACCCAGAATCACAGGCACATGAGAGCAGAGATTGTCAGATTCTTTCTGTTCAGGCAAATTCAGTTCCACAGCTGGGGAAGTGTGCTTGTTGGAAGGGGCACACCATTCGATACTAGTGCTGATTTAGAATATATTTAATGCAGGAAGGGGAATGTAAGGGGACTAAATGGTAATGGAAAAAATACAATAAAGATTAAATAAAATATATTTAAAAATTTAAAAAAGAATATATTTAAGAAATAAACACTGAAGCAAACTGAAGACTATAAACAGTGTGGTCCCATTTGTGAAAAATATTAAACCTCCCTCAAATGTTCACTCAGGCTTATCTGTGACAATAATTTCTGGGGTAGCATGAGGGTGCTTATATATATTCTCTACTTAATTTTGTCTTGGAATAAGCAATCAAGCAACACATTCTTTTTAATCCATGGGAAACCTCCCATGATCCCCCACTCTAGGGAAATTAATTATTCCTCCTCCCCAAACACATGGTACTGTGATGATCTGTTCATTTGCTGGTCTCGTTTAGACTGAAGAGAAGGGCCCGTGCCTTATTCCACTCCACGCCTACTCCCTCTCCCTCCCCTCTTTTTTTTTTTGGCCCCAGTGCCTAGCACTGTCCACACAAAATAAAGCCTCAGTAAATGTTTCTCTCAATGGAACCAATTTACTGTATGCTCAGTATAGATGAATAATGGAGTCCCTGTCTTTAAAGGACTTTTGGTCCTGCAAGGAAGACAAGTAGCTAACAAAAGAGGGAGGAGAATAGCACTAGAGCTGAGATACAACTGAAATAAATGCCTTGGGTAGACAGGAGAAAGAGGGTGGTTAAACAGTACAGTGTCTTGGATGATACGGTGACGGTTATTCTCGAGCCAGGACTTCTCTGACTTCCTCAGCCTCCATCCAGTTCTGGCTGCAGCGCCCAGAGTACTCCCACACTCACCTCTGTGCTGCTCTTGCCGTGTCCTCCCTCTCTCACAGGTTCTGTGTAGCAGACAGGGGCGCCTTTCCGCTTCATCCTCTGCCACCTTTCCCCTTTGGCAGTCTCCTTGAACTTCCTACCCTAGAGGGTGGCTCCTTTTATAGCCATCAGGCCAGTGGTTGCCAGATGAACATAGCCAAGGCCAATGACTGAGATTTCCTTCCATCCTATTTTAATCGGTTATATTGGCTGGAACTTTTCTTAAGAAGCCAAACCTCATATTGGAAAGATGTTTGGGTCCTACACATCCAAATCAGGGGAGTGGCCTGGGGTAATGGAAAGTAGTGGGTGGCCTGAGTCAGGGGTATAGGTGCCAAATACCTGGTTCTCTCACCAGGAATAATTCCAGGCATTTCATTACCTCTCTCCCAATAAAACAGGGAGACCAATTTTCTCCTCATGCCTATCTCCTAGGACGTGAGTTACAGGCAGACTACCTAGTTTGCAGAGGGCTCCATGCAAAAGAAAAATACAGGACCGCTTATTTAAAAATTAAGAATTTCTGCCCTGGCTGGCGTGGCTCGGTGGATTGAGTGCCGGACTGTGAAGCAAAGGGTTGCTGGTTCTATTCCCAGTCAGGGCACATGCCTGGGTGGTGGGCTAGGTCCCTAGCAGGGGAAGCGCGAGAGGCAACCACACACTGATGTTCCTCTCCCTTTCTTTCTCCCTCCCTTCCCCTCTCTCTAAAAATAAATAAATAAAATCTTAAAAAAAAAAAAAGAATTTCAAGAAGGCTACAGGAGAGCATTAAACTAAGTGTGAGGCCTTCAAAGACTGGAGCCTGTGCAACTACACAAGTTGCCCACCCATGAAGCCAGCTCTGGCCTCACGATTGAGAAAGTTGACACTGATGATGTGACAAGGTTGCTATGAAAAAGTTTGTGGATTGCGGGAAACATTAAATTACACTTAGTGTCAACAGTAGGTTATGTGATAATGGGACTGCTTGTAGGCATCACTTGCAGCTGTGTAACCAGTGCCCCAGGTATCAGACATCTTGGTGGTGCAGGGGCCAATGAATGGACCTGGGTTCTAGACCCAGCCCTGCAAGCAATTCGTTGTGTAACTTCTGGCAAAATACTTTCTCTCTCTGTGCATCTTTTTCTTCGCCTGTATGAGAAAGGATTTGAATTAGATGTTTAAGTTCTCTTCTAACTCTGACTTGCTATAATTCCAAATGAATGGCAGTCCCTTTAGAGAGGCTGAAAGGCATCCTTTTGAATATTCCTTTTGATGGCAAGAACTGCCCTTTGGGAATAAATCTAATTTCTGAAAATAGACAATGATTTGTAGCCAAGTCTGGTAAGGATAATAATATGTGGCCTAAGTCATGGGATTTCACAATTAAAAAATGATTTTAATTTTTAGCTGACACAACCAGAATTGAGATAGCCAGTTAGTTGCATGTTTTTCCTGAGAGTTGTAATCTTGAGAGGCCATAAATTCATCCTCATGCTGCAAGTTGCTTAAACTATCTTTAAAAAAATCTAGACATGCCTTCCGAGGCAATTTAAAAATCATGTAAGAAAAAGCACCGTATAACTTAATACTCACAACTTTTATTTTGGGATGGCAACCTGTTTCAACTGAAGACCAGATATGCACCCAAAAAAGTAATCAAGAGCCTTAAAGAAGTAAATATCAATGTAAATTAGCCTTAAAAAAAAGTATAAGCTCACTAGATTTTAGAATTTATGTGAAGAGAATAAAAAAGGCAAAAAAGGAAAGTAGAGAGGAGAGAAGAAAGATAACTATGAAGGAAAAGACAAAGAAATAGAAGAATTATGGGGATTGGAGTTGTGGGGTAAAAAGAACAACTTTATTTGTAACTTTTTAAAATAAACACTTGAAGCAAATATTGTAATAAATAAGGATGATTCTGGGTGGAGGTTACATGAAATTTTCTATATTTAAAAATATTCTTACAATACTAAAAAGGGGAAAGAAAGAGGTAAATTATACTTTGGACTAATCTCTATCTGGTAGATTATGGACCTTTAAAATGTTGATTAGGGGTTCAGTGCTCTTAGGTCTTTAGATTGTTTAAGAACGGAGCAATTATTTACAGTCAAGCCAAGGTGGTGGTTCCATTTCTCTCTGAATGGGATAGCTCTCTTTACCCAGAATAAGGCATGGCTCATCTTACCCACAAGACCAGGGTTTGTGACTTCGTGTTATACATCCCTTAGTGGACTCCAGCTTTCCCAGTTGGGGAAGGGAGTGAAGGAAGGAAACAGTCCCATCGGCATCAGTCAGAGTCAGCTGTTGTCAGACATGGGCCGATGCTTGGCCCCTGGCACGCGTCTCTACAGCCACGGGTGGGGAATAGGGAGCAAGATAAGGGCAGGACTGTACATTTCTGTACTTTTAGCTTCTAGTTTGCAAATGAGAGTTTCTTTTCACCTTATGTAGAATGCCATGGGCATTCCCCATCTCCTTTTCCAAATCCTACCCATCCTTTTAGGAGCCGGTTTAAGTCCTGCCTTTTCTAGGTCCACTGTTCTCTGTCCTATCTCTGGGCTTTTATCTTCTGCCAGACAAAGTGGGGTCCTCCACCCAGAGACTGCCTGGGTTGGCATCTCTTAAGGTTTCTATGGAAAGCCAGTCCCACCCTTTGTTGCTCCAAATCCCTCTACCTGCTGACCCAGGCCACCGTGGGCCAGGATCAACGATGTCTCCAGTTAATGCTTTTCTTCCAACAACCTCTCTCTGCTAGTTTGAGTTCTATGGAAGGCAGAGTGGGATAACTTACAAAATAGGATTGAAACCACTTTCTACCTCACGATATCTTCCCTTAGCCAGCCAGGCTCCATAGCATGTCTTGTGCGCTACTAGGGTAAAATGCAAATGCTCCCAGTCATGATTAAGTTGGTAGTAATTAGTGTTACTGGATTAGTTTTCTGTTTTCTACCCAAGAGTGGACCTCTGAGGAGAGGAAGCGAGGGAGATGTAACGAAATAAGGGTCCAGAGCTTTGGGGCACGGTGTTAGAAAGGCAGATTCTGCTGAGGGTGGGGATGGGACACCAAAAGGGAGGAAGGGGCTGATGAAAAAGCCTGCCCTTGTCATAAATTTGGCTGACTTCTCAAGACTGCCACTTTTTAAAAAAGATTTTATTTTTAGAGAGGGGGAAGGGAGGGAGAAAGAGAGGGAGAAAAATATCAATGTGTGGTTGCCTCTCAAGCGCCCCCCCAATTGGGGACCTGGCCTGCAACCCGGGCATGTGTCCCAAATGGGGCATTGAATCAGTGACCCCTTGGTTCCCAGGTCAGAGCTGAATCCACTGAGCTACACCAGCCAGGGCAAGACTGCCACTTTTTGAATGGGTCTAAAGAAGGGCACTTCAGGGACTGGGCCCAATATTCCAAGGAATTCTTTTATCAGCCTCATCCATGACATGTGGGGAAAATATTAGAAAGACAAGGCCAACTGAACATGAGGAATCCATCAACCTCTCAAACTGATAATTCTTGATCTCTGTCTTTGGTTAACCCAGTCCCAGAGGTTCTGACTCCCTGCTGAACCCCTTACCAAAGCTACCCTAGGCCAAGCCACTATCACTGTTGCCTGGATAACTCTTAATATCTGTTAATTGATATCCTGCCTCCACTTCTGCTCTTTTCCATCCATTCCCAATAGCAGCCAGGGTGATTTTTGGGGGGGAGGAGGAGGGGTACAATTCAAATCACATGTTACCGCTGCTTAAAACCTTTAATAGTTTCCGATTGTTCTTGAATAAAATAAAAATTGCTTGCAAAGCCCTGTGACTCCCTGACCTCATCTGATAGATTCTCCCTCTTAGTCACTGCATTTTAGACCTACTGTAATTCTTTCTGTTCCTCGAATACACCAAACTCTTTCCTACCTTGGCCCTAATATTTATCCTTGGCCTTGAACTTGATTCCCTCAGGTCTTTGCATGGTTGGATCATTGGCAATCTTTATACAAATATCACCTTTTTCTTTGATGATTCTATCTAAAACTATTCTTCCCCAGTTTTTACCTGTCCCATCATCCTATTTCTTTCATGGCCCTTACCACAATTAGCAATTATCTCTGTTTATCTTCATATTGGCTTTCCTTCTCTTAAAGATTTTAAGCCTTCTGAAGGCAGGGACCTTGTTGTCATAATAATTCTGCTGCTCCCACTACCAAGTAACAGCTGGCACAAAGCAAACACTGAAATATTTGGTAAATGAATGAATGGGTAGAAAAGAAAACCAACAGTAAACCCTCAGACTTGGTCCTATCAGACTAAGAAGATAGGTTACCCGTCAGGTTGATAGTGATTTGATGTCGTTCCTTGGCCTTTGTTCTGAAATACAGGGGCTTAGAAAACTCTTAAGTTTTATCGCTGTCTTTTATCTGAGTGGTAGGATAGGCTCAGAACTCTGACTTTTCTTAATATCTTTGATCTTGTATTGACCAAGAAAGGTAAAACAGATAATCTAATTTGTGGATAAAAGTGACTGGCAAGGAGACTGAGATGGGGATATAAGAATCATAGTGCTAAAAAAAAAGAGAAAAAAAAAAAAGAAAAAAAGTATCATAGGGCCTCCTTGCCAGGTAGCTCCATTGGTTAGAGCATCATCCCTATATGCCAAGGTTGTGGGTTTGATCCCCGGTCAGAACACATACAAGAATTAACCAATAAATGCATAAGAAAAAGAATCATAAAGCTTTAGAAGCAGAAGAGGTCTTAGGAATTATCTTGTCCAAGGAACTTAAACCTGGCTATGCATTAAAGTCATCATGGGAGCTTTTTGCCCCCAAGCTAATAGTACTTTGTTAGGATATAATTTACATATAGTAAAATGCACAAATTTTAAGAATCCAGTTTGATGAATTTTAACTGGAATTATACATATACTTGTGTAGTCACCCTCAGTTCAAGGTATAGAACATTTCTTTCACTCCTGAAAGTTCTCTTGTGCCTCTTTCTAGTCAATACCCATTTTCACCACTCAGAGGCAGCCTGTATTCTGACTCCCAGCCCCATGGATCAATTTTGCTGGTTTTTGTACTCATATAAGTGAAATCATACTGACAGAAGTCTTTTGTGTTTTCTTTTTTTTGCTCAACATAATGTTTTTGAGGTTTATCCATTTTGTTGCATGCATAGTAATTTGATCTTTTCCTTATTGCTGACTAGTATTTCACTGTATATACACCACATTTGTTCACCCATTCTCTTGGGGAGCTTTTACAAAATGTAAATCCCAAAGTCTGCCCTAGACTCACTGAATCTGACTCTCCAGGGATGGAGCTTGGGAGACATGTTTTTAATAATCTTCCAGACAATTGTGATGAACAGCCATGATGAGAAACACTGATTTTGTCTATTCATTCAGGCTCTACAGGTAAAGAAACAGCCTCAGAGTACGAAAGGGGTTTTCCAAGCAGACGCTTGAATCAGTAAGAGTCAAGACTAGATACTCTTCCACTGTGCTACTCTTTCCACTGTAAGATAGCTCAAACTTCTAATTAGAGACCAAGGCAGGGGCATGAATAGCTTCATTTGAGTATCTGCTATATGCCAGACTCTGCTCTAGGCAATTATGTACATTAAATCCTCTTAACCAGCTACATATCACAGCTGAGGAAACAGAAACCCAGAGCAGCGCAAGGGACAGGGGTGGTAAGTAAAGGAGAGATAAGGCTAGCCTAGGTTTGCTTAATTCTAGAGCCACAGAAGAAGGTTCATAGCTTTTCCTGAAGCGAAAAGGGGGGAAACTAACACCTTGGTTTGGTGGTCTGCCATCCTGGCCCAGTCCAGCTTGCTGTGGTAGAAATAAAAATAAAATGAAATAATATTTACCCCACTGCTCAAGCCCTGGTTTTAGAACTCCTCCAGTTCTGTACTCTTAGTGCTCCACCACTAACAGTTTACGGCAGATTACCTAAAAAATGTGGCAGCCAAGAGGGAGGTGATGTGTTGGCTTAATCACCAGCTCTTCCCCCTCTACTGACAAATCCCCTCACAGTGGTGGGGGCTGCTATTGTAGGTCTGTCAGGGAGGGCTCTCCATGTCTGGGAAGCAAGTTTCCCAAAGTGAGGGGGGTCTTGCCTCTTTCATCAGGGAAGAAAACCCACCCTAGCAAACAGGGACTGGAATGAGTCAGAGACACATCTGCTGGTTTAGATGTTGAACCTGGAGTCCTGAGATCCTGGCATGCTGTTTTTTTTTTTTATTGTTGTTTGTTTGTTTTGTTTTATTTTGTTTTGTTTTTAATGAGGAAGTCTGGGAAGTATAAGGGATGGGCCAGCAAGAAAAGTGGAGACTTCTCTCATAGCTTTTGAGTTTGGGAAGCGGGATGGGAAATGATGGGGAGGCAGAGAAAAAACTTGTGGATACTAACAAAGACTCTCTCCTTGACCAAACTTTAGTTAGGCTCCTCTGAACCCTCTTCTCAGCTAGGCCTCAACCTTGGCCCTCATTCTATCTTTGGCCTACCTACCTTAGCTTTAGCAAGAATCCTGTTAATATAATGAGAATTTCTGTACCCTTCATAGCCAATCACTTGATATTTGATCAAGTCCCTCATCCCCCACCTTTGTTGTATAAGCCTGCCTTTAGCAAGAATCCCATTAGGTCACTTTAGCAAGAACCCTCCTACCCTTTGTCTTTTCTTAGTAATTTTCTGTCCACTGACCTTCTCATTCTGCCCATTGGCTATATATTCTTAACTGTCTTTGCTGTATTCCGAGGTGAGCTTGATCGTCCCTCAACCACCCCATTGCAATATCCCTATTACAATAGTCTTCGATAAAGTCTTCCTTATCATTTTAACAAGTATCATAATAATTTTTTCCTTAACACCATCAAAATGATTGATCTCTTGGGATGTATCTATACACACAGACTAATTTGACTGTTGTGACTGAATTGATAAGTCTAATTCTTTTCTTTTTAAAATTAACTAATTTAATTCTTATGACTAACAGATGCCCAATTGAATAATATTTTAATGGGCGATTTGGATCATGTATGGACAGCCTGATTCAGGATTCTTCTGAGACCAAGAAACGTGCGGCAGGCCCAGGCTCTGCCTAAGGGACAAAAAGACACAAATCGCCCAGGCAGCTACTTGTCAGTGTGAAATCTGTCTCCCTGTTCCACTGAAACAGGGGTCAGAGTGCAAGCTTACCAGAGACTCATTCCCACAGTGTACAAGGAATAGAGCTGCTGACATTATTGATCTCTGGACATCATTACCTTCAGCCTGATTTAGTGTTCTTCACCCAGCAAAGACCTTCATCGATTGTGGTTTTGCCCTCCAGAAACCACTTCTCTCCCTTTTCTTAGCCCCAGTAATCATGTTTTCTTCTGATTTTCTGAATTTCTTTCACTTGGGGGTACATTTTGCACTCACTATGCTTGGCCTGAAGCTGAGCCAATGGTTTGCTACAGCTCTCAACAGCTTTACAGCAGAAGGAAAGGAAGAGGCTCTGATGTCAGATAAATTTTCTGCAGAAAAGGATCAAAGCAGAACTAAGGAAATGCACCTTAGCAAATGTTTTTAAAAAAATTATTTTTAAAGATTTTCTTTTTTAAAATTTACTTATTTTTAGACAGAAAGGAAGGGAGTGGGGAAGAGAAAGAGAGAAATATCAATCTGTGGTTGCACCTCATGTGCCCCCTACGGGGGATCTGGCCTGCAACTCAGGCATGTGCCCTGACTGGGAATAGAACCAGCCGCCCTTTGGTTCATAGGCTGGCGCTCAATCCACTGAGCCACACCAGCCAGGACTAAAAAACTCTTTAACAGGTGTCTGTCTCAAAACTGTTTCTACTGTCTCTAAACAGAACAAATTTATACACAGTCTTAAGATTGCTAAGGTGAGCCCTGGCTGGTGTGGCTCAGTGGACTGAGTGTCAGCCTGTGAACCAAAGGGTTGCTGGTCTGATTTCCAGTCAGGGCACATGCCTGGGTTGTGGGCCAGGTCCCCAGTAGGGGGCACACAAGAGGCAACCACACATTGATGTTTCTCTCCTTCTCTTTCTCGCCCCCTTCCCCTCTCTCTGAAAATAAATAAAACCTTTAAAAAAATTTTTTTAAAAAGTGTTTTTAAGAGTGGGTCAAGATCTCTTGATCCCACAAAGACCTCCCCAAATAACTAAAGAAACAAAAAGTGATACCAATGTGCCATCTCTGTAGCCTCCTGGAACAAATGTACAATGTCTTTAAAACAGAGCAAATTCATCTACAATTGAAAACACTGTCCTGAGATTTCCTCTAATAGTTATTAAAATGTGCCCAAATGGGTGTCCGTTCTGAAAAATAAAAAAACTTAGAAAGGAAAATGAGGATTTGCAATAAATTGAGTTTTGTTTATTTGTTTCAGCTCTAATAAATATGAAATGAACTAATTCTACATAGGCAGACTGATCCCGAATCCTAAATTCTGCTTTGTAAGTCATTAGAAATCTGGTACCACAAGTGACTTTTTGAAGACATTTAAGGAAGTGCTAAAATGTGACTCTTGTGTCAGGGTTGAGGTTTTGAAGTAGTACTTCTTTCTAAGAATTTTATGATTTACTGCTAGAAAATGGAAAAAGCAGGGTAAAGAGAAATCAGAAGCTGCTAGTTAGTGAAAGGCAGATGGCTGCCTTTATTCTAAACTAACTACTCTGACCCCCCAAAAGTGAAACAAATAAATCTGTTTAGCTTTCCTGAAAAAAAAAGAAATGAGAGGTGACTGACAAGGTCTTTAAATTGTCCCAAGCAGCAGTTTCACTCACTCTGAAAGCGTATTTAAGTTGCCAACTAAACTCATATCCTCCCCCTCAAAGAACAGAGGCGAAAGGAGCTTCCTTTCTCGCCATGCATCAGAGGGGGCTTACTGCTTGCTTGTCTGTAATTTCAAAGAGAAAAAGAACACAACCAACCATAGTGCAAAAGTTATTTCAAACTTCACTCTGTCTCAGAGGAGGAAGATGCTCGACTCACAATGAAAAGAAGAAACGTTTCATCAGCAGAAAAGCAGCAGCAAGCAGACCAGGAGAGCAGAAGATTTTATAAAAGAGGCAAAAGTATAGGGTAGCATTTATTTTACAGAAGGGATTTCTAGCAACCCAAGTCATTTGAAACTCAGACCTAAAGAAGAATAGGATCTCTATGACGCAGGAGATAGCATAGGAAGAGCTCCGAGTCAGTGCTAATGTTGCTGGCCAGCTGCTATCCTAGTTGCCAGGCAACATCTTTTAGCAGTTAGGTAGCAACTAGGAATGAGCGGCCAGAGGGGAAACAAAGTCAGGGCCCTCACTATTGCAATCTAACAAAGAACTTAATACAGGAGGCTAAAAGCAAGGGAAAACATGTCTCATCCACTGACCCAGCAGTCCTGAGCCTGGCTCGATAAGGCTGCCAGGCATTCCAAACAAACAAAACTATGATAGTGCAGGTTGCGGAGGGTGGGGAGCCCTTGAAAGCCTGTGTGTATCATCTCCACTAGCTGGGAAAAAGAAAACCTTGAGACTATGTATTCATCCCAAGGCCTAGGAGGGGGAAGGGAAGGAGTCTACAGTGCCCAAACAAAAAGCCCATAAAACAACTTTGGTTAACTGCCTGCCTCCCATCACGTATGCAAAATGAACAAATAGAGCCTGGAGCAACATAAGGATTCGAGCTAACAGACCCCCACACATACCTGTGGGCAGTCACAGTCTCCCCGGGGGAAGCTGGCACCACCTTTACCCGTCAATGAATATGTAACTCCCTTACCCCCATCCACCAACTATATAAGTCCTCAGAGCAAAGGACTCACTCACTCTCTTGGCCCTCTTAACCCTTTCTTATCACACTGGGGGTGGTAGATGGCAGGTGCTGGTTAGGGAGCCCCTGGCTACCTGGTCTCTGGTCACCCTGCTCTTGCCACCCTTGCTTTTGCTTTCCCATCAGAACTTAGCACTAATAAACTTTGCCTGCACACATTAATAGGCTTGCTGATCTGTAATTTTTTATTCTGTTGGCAAAAAGAACCAGGTTTCTCCTGTTAACATCTATAGGCAGCAAAAGGAAAGAAAAGTTTTCCTCCAACTTACAGCATCCTTTCTCAACCTCTCTAAGGGAAGCCAGAGCTGAGTGTCTTCCCTGTCCTTAGGCAGCCAAGGCCAGATGTGCTGCTGCGATTTTTAAAAGACCCTCAGTGCTACCAGTTTCCCCAGCTCATCTCTTGGCTTTTAAGAGATGGCCACAACTCCTGTGTTCTGATTCCCTATACTTCCTCCCAGCCTTTAGAATTGGAATTGGTGTTGACACTGAAGTTAGAAGGGATTGGAAGGGAAGTAGTTGCACTGAGGATAGTCATGGGCAGGATTTAAGAAGAAATGAATGGATCCCAGGAGACAATAAAACTTTGGCTTAATGAGTTAATCTGGAAAAACAAATCCTGCCAGAGAAGGGTTTAATTCAGCTTCTTTTAGAGGGCTAAGGGGCACTCAGTGGGAAAGTTAAACCCTGGGAGCAGAGATTGCTGAGGCAATCTTATTTATCTTATTAATAAAATCTCTTTGGAGGCTTTAAATATTGATCTTATAATTTTCAAATTTCTACGTAAATTTCCATCAATTGAGGGGGCTACTCTTCGGCTGCCTCTGTAATTTATTAGGCCGTGGTTCTCCTCTTCTTACTCACTTGGATTTTACTTGAACGAGCGAGAATTTACAAGATCACAATTTATGACCCCGAGTGATGTGAAGCCTAGAGGTTCTGTAGAAGGGAGCAGTTTACTATAGGGCCCTGCAGTAAGCCGTGTCTATTTTTGTGGGGATGGTGGTGGAAGAGTGTGACACAACACTACACTGATTTATCCTTATTTCTAGACACCAACTTCTTTTTGGTAGCTTGTAGAGACAGGGGCAATTGGAAGGAGAACTGACTAAGGCATCAGGAGACCTGGATTCTGGATCGAGCTTTGTTACTTTCTAAACCCACTATCTCCTCTGCCTACTACCTTGGGCTGAAAAGAGGATCAAATGAGATCATGTAGACACCTTGAAAACTGTGAAGCACTCCAAAAATGTGAATGTTTTCTAAAATTTAATTTATTGTATGACTTACTGTTACGGGAGAAACTCCCAGAAACTGTTCTTCTCACCTATGCAGTAAAGAATTACAGGTCAGTGAGCCTACTATTGTGCAAGCAAAGTTTATTAAAGTTAAGTTCTAATAAGAAAGCAAAGTAAGGGTGGGTAGAACAGAGGTGGCAAAAGTAGAGTGGCCAAAAGAAAGACCAAAGGCCGCCCCTTTTGGCTAGAGGCTGGATAGCCAGGCCACCTCCTCCCTAGTGTGATAAGAATGGGGCAAGAGGGCCAAGAGAGTGCGTCCTTTGCTCTGAGGATTTATATAGTTGGTGGGTGGGGGTGAGGGAGTTACATATTCATTGACGGGTAAAGGTGTGCCAGCTTCCCCTGGGGAGGCTGTGACTGCCCATAGGTATGTGTGGGGGTCTGTTAGCTCGAATCCTTATCTTGCTCCAGGCTCTATTTGTTCATTTTGCATACGTGATGGGAGGCAGGCAGTTAACCAAAGTTGTTTTATGGGCTTTTTGTTTGGGCACTGTAGACTCCTCCCCTTCCCCCTCCTAGGCCTTGGGATGAATACATAGTCTCAAGGTTTTCTTTTTCCCAGCTAGTGGAGATGATACACACAGACTTTCAAGGGCTCCCCCCTAACCCACATTATCATAGTTTCACTTGTTCAGGACGCTTGGCAGCCTTATCGAGCCAGACTCAGGACTACTGAGTCAATGTGTGAGCTTTTGCTTTTAGCCTCCTATATTAAGTTCTTTGTTAGCTTGTAATGGTGAGGGAGACTTCCCTTTATTTTCCCTCTGGCTGCTCATTCCACTGTAACATCACCAAGTAAGTTCTTCAGATAGATAAAGAATTCAAATTTGGTCCTGGCTGGTGTGGCTCAGTGAATTGAGTGCTGGTCTTTGAATCAAAGAGTTGCTGGTTTGATTCCCAGTCAGGGCACATGCCTGGGTTGCAGGCCAGGTCCCCAGTAGGGGTGCATGAGAGGCAACCACACATTGATGTTTCCCTCTCTTCCTCTCTTCCCCTCTCTCTAAAAGTAAATAAATAAATAAAATCTAAAAATAAACTTAAAAAAAAAATTCAAATTTGGAGTTGGGAGGAGGGAACAACATCTTGTATCTGATGGATATTAGGTGATAGGAATACAGGGTCACAGGAAGTGGAATTAAGTGGGAAAGAGAAAAAAGAGGAGGGGGGAAAAAGGAAAAATATCCAACTCCTAGAGAAAGCCTTGGCCTTGGTGCTGAGTGGGACTTATGACCCTAAAATATAATCCTGTTGAGTATGAAGCAATGGAATGAATTACTTCCTGAAAGTAATCAGCCCATAGGACAAAGACAAGATGGAGAATAGCAAAACCATACCTTTGGGGAAAAATCAGGACATAAAACAGATTGTGTAAGAAAGGTACGATGTGGGTAGGTATGGTGGGTAAGGGTGAAAAGTGCCCTGGAACTCTGGGGTCTGCCACTGTCTTGCAGCAGGTGCTTGAACAAATTACTCTCTGGTTGGTCCCTTAATCTATATAGACAGACTCCAAACCACAAATGAGGGAACTAGATAGGTGACCTTTAAAAAGAAAATATCTGCCCTGGCTGGTGTAGCCCGGTGGATTGAAGGTTGGCTTGCGAACCAAAGGGGCACGGGTTCAATTCCCCAGTCAGGGCACATGACTGGGTTGTGGGCCAGGTCCCCAGTAGAAAGCATGTGAGAGGCAACCACACATTGATGTTTGTCTCCCTCTCTTTATCCCTCTCTGTCTAAAAATAAAACAAATAAAATCTTTAAAAAAATAAATCTATGTGTGTTACTTACCATATATAACTTTGGAAAGTTCACATAAACAATGTTATATTCACCCATATGTTTATCACAGATGTTAATATTTCCCCCATACTTGCTTCAGAATTTTATTCATTTATTTATTTTTAAAAGGTCTCAAATAAGCCTCAAATTTTAATAAGATGCCCTATGTATACATTTATTTGCTACTATAAATTGAAATAGCACGTGGAAACATTTGTTACAATTCACATTTTTGAAAACCAGCCAATCTAGTTAATACACCCTGCACTAATCATGCTTGAGCCAAACTACCCATTTTTTTTTTTTAACATTCCTTCTGCACAAGTTACTTGCTTCTAATTCGTGATGTTGGGTTTCATCTTACCAACTTCAGGCCTGTAAAGCACAACGATAACACTCAAGAGCTATTAGTGCTTCCTTGGATCAAATAAAAAAGGAACTGTAGTGTATTGAAGTCATTCGAATGCAAACTATTCATACATAGATTCCCTATAAGTTACTGGCATCAAGGTAGACAAGAAACAGATGCAAGAAAAAGACATCACAGAACTTCTATCATAGGTTATTAAAATATTGGTCTACAGTCTATCTTAGCATAGAGTAGCCTTCCCAAGCTGCCGCATAATGACATTAAAATTACTAGCAAGAAAAAAAAGTACAAGAATAAGGTTTATGGGTCAATTGACTCCATGTCATAATTATTCTCCGTGCTAATATTATCAGAAGGATCTCCATGATATAGGCAGTAACAACAGCTACATCTAAATCTTCTGGAAGCTCCCCATTCATTACTCCTTCCCCCAGAGGTAACCACTCTCCTGGGTTGGTGAGTACCACTCCCATGAATATTTTTACATTTCTACATATATGGTTTTGTAAAAACACAAAAATGTTTTGAGGGTTTTAAACATTTCTGTAAATGGTTTCATATAATATAGATCTTTCTGCATCTTGATTTTTCAGCAATACCTTACTATTGAGAAGCTGTGTAGCTCGGTGGTCCAGCATTAAGATTCTAGGTTAGACAGCCTGAGCTTATATGCTTTCTTCACCATTACCAGCTGCCTGACCTTGGGCAGCTGCTTAACCCCTCTGAGACTGTTTTCCCATATGTAAAATAGGGATAGTAATAATACTGACCTCACAGGGCTTTCTGTGAGAACTAAATAAGTTAAAACATGTAAAGCCCATGGAATAATGACTGTCCATAGTAAGCACTATGTGTTTGCTGCTATTATTTGAGATTTATCTATGTGGGTACTTCAAAATTTAGTTCATTCATTTTAACTCTAGGATACTAGTTCCTGTAGAGGGGACAGTTAGGTCAGTGGCCATCCTTGAATATAATCTTCTTGTGCACAGATGTGAGAGTTTCTCTAGGGGACTTAGATAATCTCCTTTCAGTCTGATCCAGCTCTAAAATGTTATGATCCAATGAGATCTGTTATGATCTAATAGTTCAGCCTCATTCCCATCTTTTATAGACCTCCTGGATTATGGTCATTTATCAACTAGACCAAATTAGGGCCAAATTTGTTGAAGGAAATGGACATGCAAGTCCAGGAAGCACAGAGTCCCAAACAAGATGGATGCAAAGAAGCCCACTCCAAGACACATCATAATTAAAATGCCAAAAGTTAAAGATAAAGAGAGAATCTTAAAAGCAGAAAGAGAAAAGTAGTTACCTACAGGGCAGTTCCCATAAGACTGTTAACTGACTTCTCAAAAGAAACTTCGAGAGCTAGAAGGGATTGGCAAGAAATATTCAAAGTCATGAAAAGCAGGGACCTATACCCAAGATTGCTCTGCTCAGCAAAGCTGTCATTTAGAATGGAAGGGCAGATAAAGAGCTTCCCAGACAAGGGGTCAGTCATGAGTGAGCAAGCACGGGGCTGTTAGGAAGTAGGAGTAGGGCAATGCCTAAATCAAAGGAACTTGTTTCTTCGAGCTCTTCTGGAAGTGATTCTGACAGTGAAGTTGACAAAAAATTAAAGAGAAAAAAGCAAGCTACTTCAGAAAAACCTGTAAAGAAGCAAAAGACTGGTGAAACTTCAAGAGCCCGCTCATCTTCTAAGCAGAGCAGCAGCAGCAGAGATGGTAACGTTTCAGATTGGGAAAATGAGGTACGTCCGTGTTTGGGACTTTAAAGGAAAAGTCCTTATTGATATTAAAGAATATTGGATGGATCCAGAAGGTGAAATGAAACCAGGAAGAAAAGGTATTTCTTTAAATCCCGAGCTGAGGGAACAGATTTCTGACATTGATGATGCAGTAAGAAAACTAAAATCAGAGCCATATAAAACTTGTACTGGTCTAGTTGTTTTAATCTCTTTTCACATTAGCTTTTATTTTCTAAACGTTTTCCCCAAGCTACTGTATATTTGGATTGCAGAACAATTTGTAAGAATACTTTTTTTTTAATGTGCATTATTAAAAATGATCTGAGTGAAGCTCATTGTCCACTTCATTAAGGAGGATTGCTTTGTGCCCACTGCACAGTGTCAAATAAAATCAAGTAATACAGCCTTAGCCGTGTGGCCTTCTTGGACCAGAACTGGTACTATTTAAGGCCAAGAGTTTATAGACCTTTTAATTTCAACCTTTTACATTCAAAAAGATTTGTATTATATTGAATTTATAAACTTTTGATTTGTGATATCCGTAGTTGCTCTGTTTCCTGCTAAACAAATGTCCAGTGACACTTCACTTTCCCCTTTTTATCTTTATTTCATTTTCCTTTAATAACTTGTCATGTTCAGTTTTCTTTCTTTTTTTGCTCTTGAATACATTATGCTAATCTGGAAAGTCAGTGAAACTGTCAAAATGTTAGTTATCTCAGTAAGGTACTTGTAATTAAAATATTATATGAAAACTACAATCACTAATTCTACTGTTTTAAATATTAGGAGATATAGTTTGATAAACAACACGGCTTGTATGAAAACTCTGAGCCAGTGAGTGTGTGTCCTTACCTGTAGGGTTCTGTGTGGTAGTTACTCTTACTGCATAGTCTGCAGTGGATAATGACTTCAATGTCTGATTTGTTTTCACTTATTAAACATGTTCACCATAGGATGATGTCTATAAAATAAAAAATTGTTAAATTAGACTAGGATTTAATAAAAATCGTGAAAGCTTAAAAAAAAGAAGAGCTTCCCAGACAAGAAAAAGCTAAAGGAGTTCATCATCACTAAACATTATTTTATGAAATGTTAAAGGGACTTATTTAAGAAAAAGAAGATCAAAACTATGAACAATGAAATGGCAAAAAACCCCACAAAACCCATATCTATCAACAATTGAATCTCAAAAACAAACTAAGCAAACTAGGTAAATAAGAAGAACAGAGACAGAATCATGAGTATGGAGAGCATTTTGATAGCTGCCAGATGGGAGTGGGGTGGGGGAGAAATGGTGAAGACGTGAGGGGATTAAGAAGTACAAATAGGAAAAAAAAATTGAAAAAAAAAAGAAGTACAAGTATGTAGTTACAGAATAGCCATGGATATGTAAAGTACAATACAGGAAATGGAGTAGCCAAAGAACTTATACACATGACCCGCTGTCATGAACAATGGTGGGGGCATTGCCTGAGGGAGTGAGTCATGCTGGGTGGAGGGGGGCCAAGGGAGAAAAATCAGGACAAGTGTAATAGCAAAATCAATAAAATATAATTTAGAAAATAGAAACTAACAATTGTTGACAAGGATGTGGGGAAATTGGAGCCCTTGTGCACTACAGTAGGAGTGTAATACGGCACAGACGCTGTGTAAAACAGATGGAAGTTCCTGAAAAAATTAAAAACAGAACTACCATTAGATCCAGAAATTCCATTTTGGGGACATACACCCAAAAGAGATGAAGGTAGAATCTCAAATAAGTATGGGTACACTCATCATAGCAGTATTTTTCACAATAGCTAAAATGTGGAAGCAACCCAAGTGTCCAACAAAAGATTAATGGATAAGCAAAATGTGGTATATACATATAATGAAACATTATTTGGCCTTAAAAAGGAAGGAAATTCTGTCTTATGCTACAACATGGGTGAAACTTGAGGACATTTTGCTAAGTGAAATAAGACAGCCACAAAAGGACAGTAATACTGTATGATTCCACTTATATGAAGTACTGAGAGTAGTCAAAACCAGTTACATAAGTACAATGATGGTTGCCAGGGACTTGGGTGAGATAAAATGTGAGGTTATTCCTTAATGGGCCAGAGTTTCAGTTTTACAAGATGAAAGTAGTTAGGAAGATTTATGCTGGTAATCATTACACAACATTATGAATGTATTTAATACCATTGAACTGTGCACTTAAAAAATGATTAAGATGGTAACTCATGTTTATTTTACTACAGTACAAAAAAAAAAGCATATCAGTGGTTGCCTAGGGGTAGAAGTGGGGTTAATTATAAATGAGCACAAAGAAACTTTTTGGATGATGGGAATGTTATAAATATAGATTTACATAATGATGGCATAATTCTATAAATTTGGTGATAATCACTGAACCACTTACAACTGGTAAATTTTGTAGTATGTAAATTATATCTCAATAAAGATAAAAAAGAACTTCATAAAGATTCAAAATGAAAAATACAGGAAAAAGTGTAAGAGACATATGGGACATGGTAAGAAGTTGTAATCCTAGTAGGTTAGGAGAGAGATAATGGAGCACAAGCAATATTTGAGAAGACAATGACTGAGAATTTTCCAAAGTTTATATCTTTATATTCTTGATATCTTTTTCTGGTCACAGATTCAAGAAATGCCACAAGACCCAAACAGGGTAAATTTACACCTAGGCATATTGTAGTAAGTGTGTTAAAAACCAAAGGCCATCATTAATTTTTTGTCTGTTACTGTGGGAAGAATATTAAAATAATCACATTTAAAAATTGAAAAGATCTAGTTTTCCTTTTTGCTCTGTTCATTTTTGCTTTGTATATTTTGAGATGATATTATTAGCCACAAATACATATAAAACTGTTATACCTTCTTGTTGAATTGATTTTTTACCATTTTGAAGAATCCTCTTTATAGCAATACTTCTTTTCTTAAAATCTATTTTGTCTGATATTAGTGTAATCATCTTTCTTTTGGTTGGTGTTGGTATGTCATATTTTTTCTATCCTTACTTTAAAACTGCCTAAATCTTATAATTAAAATATATCTTTTATAAGGCCCTGGTTGGTGTGGCTCAGTGGACTGAGTGCCAGCCTGAGAACCAAATGGTCACTGGTTCAATTCCCAGTCAGGGCACATGCCTGGGTTGCAGGACAGGTCCTCAGTTGGGGGTATGTGAGAGGCAGCTGATGGATGTATCCCTTGCACATCGATGTTTCTCTCCCCCTCTCTCTCCCTGTCTTCCCCTCTCTCTAAAAATAAATAAATAAAATCTTTAAATATATATATATATCTTTTATAAGCAGCATAGAGTTGGCTTTTGTTAACCAATCTGTGGTAGTCAAAATAATGGCCCCTTAGTGATGCTGTAGCAGTGAGTTCTCCAGAGAAACAGAATAGGATAGGTAGAGAGATACATATATACCTACATACAACATATTGATTTATTATGAGGAATTAGCTTGTGTAATTACGGAGGCTGGCAAGCCCAAGGTCTGCAGAGCTAATGTTCCAGTTCTAGTTTGAAGGCCAGCAGGCTGCTGTGGAACGGGAACTGATGTTCCAGTTCAAAGGCCATCAGGTAGAAGAATTTTCTCTTACTCAGGGGCTTTTATTCTGTTCAGGTGTTCAACTGACTGCATAGGCATATCCACATTATGCAGGGCAGTCTGCTTTATTCAGTCTACTGACTTAAATGTTCATCTCATTCAAAAACACCCTCACAGAAACACCTAGAATAATTTTTGACCAAATATCTGGATACTGATGGCCCATAAAAATGACACATAAAATTTACCATTACAGATGTCTACATCCAATCCTAGGAACCTGGGAATATATTACCTCATATGGCAAAGGAGGTTTTATAGATGTGATTTTCTGAGTGGGCCCAATCTAATCACAAGTGT
>PVJD01011479.1:0-45979 GCA_004026545.1 Mormoops blainvillei
TATTTATGAGCCTCATTGCCCTTATATATCGTGTTAACATAATACACATTAACCCTTCTAACAGTCATTTGTAAAGCATCTTTAGTGATAGAGCTACGTATGAACATAAAATCCCACCTAGGGCCAGCACACAATCCATCCAGCACAGGGCTCCGTGTAACTAAAGGATACGTGAAGAAGAAAGTTCAAAGTTGTGGTAGTTTTTGATCTCAAACTTGGAAAGTTACAGTTGTAGCAATGCACTTTTGTTTTCCCTAAAAACCCATCATGAATTGACCACTTGTGAATCTACTCAACTCTTAATACTGCTCTTCATATTATGGATGAAGAGATCACGTAGTAGAGGCAAACCTCATATCTAGGATCACTTTCATGAAAAACAAAATGCTGAGACACAGAGAGCAGGCAAAAGGTACTTCTTGCTGACTGTGCCTTGATATCCTGGCCACACGCATTGCTTGGGACTATAAACAAAGTCACAAGAAAGAGGGCAGAGTGTAGGGTGATCAACCAAATGAACACATCCTTTTCTGTGCACCATTTCAGCTTAACTTTAGAATCAAGCCCCCCCAAATCACTAACTGCAAAAGCAGATGGGTTTGTCATCATGCCCTACAGGTCAGTAAACTGCGCTTTATAGGACTGACAGCAGGCATTGTTCCAAAATCAACTGTCCTCCACTGAGAATTCCCTGTCAGCTGTCAAAGAAGCCTGGCTCCACAGAATTCAGCCCTCAAAGAGTGCAAAAGGGGAGAGAAGATTTCTCAGAGACAAAAAGCAGACTTTGCAGGATTTGGGGGCTTAAGTACAATACCTTTCAGTGCACTCAGAGCCATTAAGAAAGCCAACAGCATCTGGATCCCAGATGTCCAAGCAGGTCTCCCTCTGAGAAGAGGCTGTCCTAGTTTGCCCTGGAGCTCAGAGCAGGTCACGAGAGTAGGTACCCAGGCTCCCAGCCAGGAAGGTGAAAGGGCTGGTTGCTGGGCCCAGTTAAAGGCCATGTTTCTTTATCCAGGTTGGAGCCATGAGTTTAAGGTTTCTTTGTTTGCATTTCCTCCCCTTGAAAGGTGAGACTATTCCTGTCTCATAATGGAGTGAAGATAAAATAACTCAGGTGATGGGAAGAGCCATTTGATCGTGTAGCCTATAAGATCCCTGTGGCAGAGACACTATGATGTACTCACCAAAACCTACTTCCCAGACTCCTTTGCAGCTATGTGGGGCCATGTGACTGAGTTCTGGCCAGTGGAAAGCAGGCAAAAGTGATGTGCATCACACCTAGGCCTGACCCATAAGAACTCACTTCAGCCATTTTGCACAACCTCTCTCCTCCTCCTACCGGCCATAGGATCCAGCAGGCCACTCCAGCAGGCCACTCCAAAGGGCTAGGACATAGTGGAGCATGGGACAGAAGACGCTCAGATCCCTGAGTAACTAAAATCATCTGCCTAGCAGCGATGGCCACATAAGACTTTGCTTGAAGGAAAAATGTACTGTAACTTGCATTGTGCTAAACCACTCTGGGGTTCAGCGGTATCAAGCATTACTTCCGGAACCTATCTAATAGGCACTCTGATTATCTCCCAGTGTACCACAAGAATGTCTAAAATATGCAATACCTGATCATTTAATCAGAGGCACTGAGCTCTTTCCCTTAGATCGTCATATTTAAAAATGACAACAGCCAACACATAGATAGCTCTCTGGTGAGAATGAATCAAAATTATACCCATTTTTTTGTCAGATCAACAAAAAGTATAATGCATTTTTTGGTGTGCCACAGAACTTTAGTATTTAGCTTATGTGTGCCATGAGATGAAAAAGGTTGAAAATCGCTGTCCTAGATAAAGCAACTGAGAGGGTCACTGGAACCTGGGGTAGTGGAGAGGAGGCAGGGATGGCAAATACATTTAGAGAGGTGACTCACAGTGTTCAGGAAGCACATGCACCTCCTGTTCACTTAATCATCTCCCCTTATCAATGCTGTTATGCTCTGAATAAAACCTCTGGGAAGTCGCCTGGTTGCCTCTCACCTCCAGCTCACTGTCAGTGTCTAAACAGATAGGCAAAGAAGCATTTAACAAACCTTGGGGATCTCATGGTCTGAAAGAAATTAGCCCAGGCTAATCACTACTGCATAAGTCTTTTTTTTTTTTTTTCTCTTCCAGAACCAAACACAACCCACACCGCCTCTTGGATGCTGCAGTGTTTGCTACCGCTGAATTCATCTGCAGTTGATTGTTGACAAGTAGGAAGCATTGGTGAATGCAGGCCAAGTTAATATCAATTTTCATTGGCTTGGTAATTAACCTAAAAGGTTTTTAAATACAAATGTGTTTAATGTGAAGTCTGCTCTACAAAAGCCTTATTCCAAAAATTGCAATTTGAGATAAATATTTTTATGTAAATATTCTGCCAGATATTTTTATGCATGAATAGCCAGAAGTGAATGAATTAACTTCTGATACTCAAATATTACCTCGCTTTTTGGGTTATTTTTTATCGTGGCAAAATATGCATTACATAAATTTACCATTTTAATAATTTTTAAGTGTACAATCCAGCAGCATTAAGTATATTCACAAGGTTGTGCAAACATCATCACTATTTTCCAAATGGAAATTTTCTAACCATTAGGCAATAATTCCCCGCCCTTCCTTCCCCTAACCCCTGATCTATTTTCTGTCTCTATGAATTTGCCTATTCTAGATATTTCATGGAAGTGGAATCACAAAGTATTTGTCCTCTTGTGTCTGGCTTATTTTACTCAGCAAAAGGGTATCAAAGTTCATTCATTTATAGCATGTATCAGAGCTTCATTCTTTTTTATGGCTACATAATATTCCATTTTATGCATACACCACATTTTATTTATCCATTCATCTACTGATCAACACTGAACTGCTTCCATGTTTTGACTATTGTGAGCAAATGATGTTGCTATTATCATGAGTGTATGAGAATCTGTTTGAGTATCTGCTTTTTATTCCTTTGGGTTATACCTAAGAGTGGAATTGTGGAATCATACCATAATTCTCCACTTAGTTTTTTGAGAAAGTGCCTAACTGTTTCCCAGAGCAAGCCTGCAGATTTTTAAAACCCAGATTAAGGAAAAAATGTAGGAGGCTCACTGTGCCATGGGAATGCCTGACAGGAGAGCCAGGTAGATTGGGGGACCCGGTTAGCACAGAACACATCTTTCTGGCCCCCAGCTCTCTCCCCTGTGCAGTATCACTAAAGGGTCACGCCTGAGAGGCTCCTAGACCGAGCAGCTAGCTCAGCTGAACCTCAGAGCCCCTTGCTTGCATCGACTTCATCCAAGGCCCTGGAAGAGACCCTTACAGTGTGATCATTTTTTTTTTTAATTTGCAAAAGTAAAATATTTATCCAAAATCAGTTCAGACTAATACCTCTTTCCACTCCAACTTTCATACTACATTCTTCCCCTTGCATTGGGTGGCATCTGAGTGCGCATTGACATTTTGGGGATCTTGCTAAGGGAAAGTTGAGATGGGGTTACCTGTTTAATGTTGGTGTAGAGGGTTATATTTATGGAGATTGTGGTTTCTCTCGAGCATAACTAAATGATTACTAATCATCCCAGTAGAGGAATACTTCTGGAGATACCAGCTGCTGAGGAAATTGTTCGATATGAGGAGCCAGAGGAGATATGAAAGGCTTCTGGGCTAGCCAGCGGGAGAAATAAGGTTTGAAATGTACAGAGCCACAAACTAGCCTGTGGCAAATTCTTCCAAATAAGCGTGTAAAATCAAAGGCATAAGATTCACTTTTCGTTAATGCTGAACCAAAATGAAATCCCCCTCCTGTCCGGATTTCTACTCGATAATGCAATGTGTACAATGATAACTGCACCTCACATTTTGTTCTTTTTATTTATTTTTTGCTGTGTTTTTAATCTTTAACTTTTAATTATAAAAATACACATTCATTGCAAATTTTCAGCCAGTGGAGAAGTGTATAAAGTAACACAGGAGGGGCCTGTCTGCCAATTCCACTCTCGGGCAGCAAACTTTGTTATGCTTATGTAACAGTGAAAAATTGAAACAGTGAGGAATTGTAACCCACCCACCATTCTTTTGACATGTTTCTGTAAGTGCTGACTCTGACTAATACCTAGCTTGTAAATGAACAGCATGTTTGTATAAGAATCCTTGGAACTAACTTCAAAAGATACACGCTCCAATCCTCAGGAATCCCAGCTCCAGGACATTTGCTGACCTTCAACCATGGATCGAGGATGATGGGAAGCTGGGATGACGTGAAGCCAGGATGACTAAACCAGGATGATACACACTGGACCATCACTTGCCTTATTGGAATGGACTGTGCTGGTCTGCACGTAGAGAACTTTTCAGCCCCTTCCCTTGATCTTTATTCCTCTCCCCTCTCCCTCCTTATAAAAACCTTGGCCTTCACTGAGAGGGGGAGACGGGCTTTGAGACATGAGTCCCCCTCTTCCTAGCTCATGGGCTTTGAGGCATGAGCCCCCCATCTTCCAGATGGCCAGCATCTGAACAAACCACTTTCCTTTACATCAGCACCTGCCTCTAGAGTATTGGCTTTTGAAGCGGCAGGCAGCCAGGCCTGCAGTCTGTTACCCTTATAGAACACATACATGTTTATTCACACAAGCAGCTTTTATGACACAAAAATGGGACAGTTTTATAAGAATTGTCTGTAACTTGATATTTTAAAGTCTTTCTATGTCAATACCTATAAAACTACATAGTTTATTTTTATTTTATTTTTATTGTTGACACTATTACAGATGTCTCCCACTTCCCCCTCTTCCCCCCGACTGCACCCAGCTCCTGCCGGGCCTTCACCACATGATTTTCTGTGCCCATGGACTATGCATATATGCATATATGTTCTTTGGTTAATCTCTTCCAATACTCCCCCACCCAAGGATATATTCATTGATTTTAGAGAGGAAGGGAGAGAGAGAAACGTTGATCCTTTGCCTTCCATATGTAACCCAATCAGGGATCAAACCAGAAACCTAGGTATGTGTCCTGACCTGGGATTGAACCCATAACTTTTGGTGCATGGGATGACACTCTAACCAACTCAGCCACTGAGCCAGCGCTGCATAATTTATTTTAAGATGTTACTTTTATAACCAATGGGCACTGCAATTTCTAGTGTTGTTAATGGTGCTAAAATTTATTAACACAAATTTCTATTATTAGGACTCATGGCTCATAGTGTGTGTCTACTTTCTTTTTTGTTTGTTTGTTTTACTTTATTTTTATTATTGACACTATTAGAATTGCCACCATTTCCCCCCACTCACCCATCCCCTACCCAGCCCCTGCCCCTGCCCTCTGGCCGCCACCACACGCTTGTCTGTGTCTGTGGGTCATGACGTGTTCTTTGGCTCATCCCTTCACCATCTTTTACCCAGTTCCTCCCAGCTCTTTCCTCTGATACCTGTCAGTCTGTTCCACGTATCCACGCCTCTGTTTCTGCTTTGTCAGCTTATTTTTGTTCCTTAGATTCCACATGTAAGTGAGATCATATGACATTTGTCTTTCTCTGAATGGCTTATTTTACTTAGCCTAATAATCTCCAGGTCCATCCATGCTGTCACAACATTTTGTTCTTTTTAAATGAACCTTGCACAAAATTAAAAAAAATGACCAAAATTCCTGAGTTGTAGGGCAACCCCCATGGTGCTATAAATAAGGAAGGAGGACATTTTTACCAGTTTGTATATGAAAGAGACTTGAAAGAGGTTTTTCCAAGTTTGACAACAATCCAAAAAATTTAATGGTATTTCCAATACTGGTTGAGAAGATGAACAAAATTTTTCCAAAATGTCAATTATAAAACAGTATTTTGATCAATCATGCTAGGAAAAAAAAACTGAATTCTCTTTTTCTTTCTCTCTACAGAAAATATAAAATTATTGTTTTACAGAGAGATGTTCAAAAAGCGTACAGGCAACAAAATAGGGGGGAAAACGTCAGAGAGCAACATCAGACAGTTAATAAAGTGTGTGATTTTCTGACCCTGTGATATTTGTGGCCTTTGCCTGGCTTCCCACAGTGTGTGATTTGTTGTGATTTCTTTGCTCGTTCTAAATAAAAATTCACTTGCTTAAAAAATTTTATATTTGCAATGTTGGATTATTTTTCTTAAAAATAATCTTTCCAGATTGTCTAAGCAATAGTCCCCACAAAATCTGAGTCTGCTTCTGCCCCCATGCACTAAGTTTTGCTATCACTGACCACCTTCATCCAAACCTATACCCTGCTCTGTGCTCCTCTGGTCTGTCAGGGTCCCCTGTCCTATGAACAGTGCCCTGCACTATATAACCTTTCAGTAACCTGCATTCTTCCCTACAGCCCTCATTCCATATTTACTCACAGCTTCTGTGATCTCTCCACACCCCCCGCGCTTGAGTTCCTGCAGCTTGCTTTTCTTTAGAGGCTCCCCGAGAAGAGCTAAATATTGGCCCCCAAAGATATCTAGATCTGAATCTCTAGAATGGTGAATGTTACCTTAATGGTGGAAAAGAAATGTACAGATGGGATTAAGTTAGAGATCTTGAGATGGCTGATTATCCTGGATTATTCCAGGGGGTCCTAAATATCCTCATAAGAGGGAGAAGAGAGAGATGTGGTACAGAAAGAGGAAGAGGCGAGACAATGACGAGGGAGAGATTGGAGCGGTGCTGCCATGAGCAGGGAATGCCAGCCTCCGCCAGAAGATGGAAAAGGCGAAGAAATGGGTCCTGGCCTCAAGCCTCCAGAAGGAGCCTGGCCTTGCCGACACCTTGGTTTTGACCTAGTGAAGCTGATTTTGGACTTTGGTCTCCAGAGCCATGAGAGAAGAAATGTGTGCTTTAAGCCAAATAGTTTATGGTAATTTGTAACAGTGGCCACAGGAAACAAACGCATCTCTCAGCCCACAGTCTTTTCTGAAAGATCAAACTCCTCCCATTCAGACAACTTCTGGTTCTAATATTCTGGCCACAAGACTCCTTTTCATGACACACTTCAGCCACTTCCTCTTCAGCCTTTACCAAGTTCTTTTCATTCACAGAGGACTTGCCCCTCTGTGCAAGGTCATGAAACCACCCCACTTGTGCCCTTTGGCCAGAACAGCCTTGAAATGGTTCCCTCCGGGGAGACCTACTGTGTGAGGAGGTGAAGCCTGTCTCGTGCTTGTACATCCCTCTGGTCTGATTCTCTCCCTTCTGAAGGAGTCTCTTCTACAGGACCTGTGTACTTCTGCAATCACTTACCAACAAACAGAACAAAAAAGCTTTTCAAAGGTGCCTCCTTTAAGAATCTTACCTTCTTAGGGAACAATAGTTTGCATCTATTCCTGTCTCATTTTCCCACCTTGCCTTTTTTCCCAGAGGGAAATGTTGATTATTTACTGTATTTTGCCATGTATAATGCACGCTCACATTTTTGGCCCAAACTTTCAGGAAAAAAAAATCTTTCATTTTAATTTTTTAATTCAATTTTTTATTTATTTATATTTAGAAAGAAAACTGATTATCGTATTCCAGGGTATCTTTTGTATACAGATATCATTATTGTTTCCTAGAGTTACACTTTTAACACATAAGCATAAATAAATTAAAGAATTAAAAATATTTATATAGATACGGAATTAGTACTGCCTATATATAATGCGCATCCTTATTTTTCCCTCAAAAATTTGGACAAGAAAGTGCGCATTATATATGGCAAAATGCGATATTCTGGAAACTGCTGGAAGAAAGACTTCTAGTTTTTGAGTCAAGTTAGTCTCCAAATACCTAATGAATGACTATGTACTGGGAGCTAGACTAAGAGCTGAAGATGGCTGGGGCGTGGCTCCTGCCTCCAAGGAGCTTAGAAGAGGGGAAGCAACAAGATACACGCATTAATATTTACAACAAAAGTCAAAATGTGCAAAATGCCATAACAAAGAGTGATGAAGGTGCACGAGGGAGACATCACATTGCAACAGGAGCCAGGAGAGCCTGTGCATAGAACGCACTTGTCATGGGTCTGGAGGTGCGAATTTCCCTGGGACAGAATGGACTGGTGTCAGCCAAGGCACAAAGACAGGAAAGCTTAAGTTGTAAGGAAATGAAGTTGGGAAGGAAACTGGCGACCACGTTTTAGAGCAGAGGTCAGCAAACATTTACAGCAAGCCTTTCTACAAAGGGCCAAATAGTACTTTAGGCCTTGCAAGCCATGTTGTCTCTACAGTCTGTCACCGTCAGTCACTCAACTCTGCATCATAGCACAAATGTGGCCACAAACAATATGTAAATCGTCAGGCATGGCTGTGTTTCAATAAAAATTCATTTACATAAACAGGCAGTAGATCAGAAGACCCAGCTAAGGAAACAATAAGCCACGAGGAGCCTATAGCGAGCGGAAGGATATTATAACATTACCAAAGCTTTGTGTTTGGAAAAGTATTTTGACCATAGGATAATACTGGAATTTAAGGAAGCTGGGAGGCTGTTACAGTGTTTTGGGTAAGAACCTGGAATTAGGGTATCGACAGCAGAAATGAGAAGGCCCAATACAGGACATGGCAACTTAGTGGATGTGGACAGAAATGGAGAGCCCAGTGCAAAATGGCTTTCGGTTTGGAGCCTGGGGGCTGGGATTTAGGGACTATAGGGAAGCTTGCAAGCAATATAATGAGGAGGATTTGAGGGCTGAATGTGCCATGAGATGGTCTCTGCACTGAGGCCCAGTGGCTAGCTAGGCAGCTGGTATCAGGCGGCTGAGCCTCCTTTGTTTGTGCCTGAAGCCATGTGGGACACAGCTGACCGAGGCTCCAGGGTGACCCCTGAGGCTTCAGGCAGACAGCACCTGACACTCTCTGAGTCGGCCAAGCCTGAGCTCCAGGCAGGCGAGGCCCAGGATCCCTGAGCTGCTAGACATCTCGGAGGACAGCCAGCACAGAGCAAAACCAGCCCCGCCAGAGGTGGGGTGAGGCTGTGCCAAGTGACCGTGGAAGCGGCGTGTGTGGGCCAAATTGCTTTCTAATTTCATTGCACTCCAGACAAGACAAAACTGTGTCTCTTCAAAAGCATGTATGTGGAGTCAGGGTTAAGTCCAGCGAGGTCAGGCCTGTGGAAATCAGAGCAAGGAGTCCTGTTACAGAGTTCATTGCCACCCTGGAAGGAAGAGCAGGGAGGAGGCAGGGGAGGCTGTGTGCAGCTCAGCAGAACGCTACGGACACATTGTGAAGAATCGCATGCATTTAAATGGAGTAGGTGATTCTGAAAGAAAATGTGCCATTTCACTACAAATGTCTCGTCATTCTCTCCGGAACTTAATATAACACCCTCCTGGAAAAATCATATAAAGATTGGTTTTTGCCTGTGTTCTATAGCAAACATTCTCCCTGCTGCTCTGCGTGCTGAGACAATTTAGTTGAAAAGGAGCCACCTTTGAATTTGCCGCATTTATGTCTGACAAAGAGGCCGTTTACTCACTAGTTACACACTTTCTTGCTGAGTTGCAAACGTGCAGGTTTGGCAGATATTGAAAATGCTATTTTGATATTTTATGCATTTTCTTGGGACTCTATTTTAGAAGTGCAGCAATAAGAGAACTAGTCCTGACTTAGAAATATAAATATAATGCTACCACTTGGGGTTATTTATTCCCGGGCAATCAATCAGGAAATGTTAGGAAATATATTCAGAGCAGTTTCAAACAGGGTTCCAGTCAAGTAAGTAATCTTTTCATTTTCTCTTCATACGTTTTATGATTTTTGAAAAAGATGAAATAGGAAAAGAATCAAAAGGCTCTCACTCTCAATCTCAGACTGTCAATACGTATGTAACACTGTCAATTTTTTTAAAGGAATGACCCAGCTTTAATTATGCTGAAACAAATGCTGCTAGTGAAACCCAACTCTGCTCATTATATTAATAGGCACGACATTTTAAATTCAAGCGGTGGTTTCCAGGATTTTTTGGCAACTCTTGTAGTTTTTTTCAAGATGAAGGATCACCTCGCTCTCATCTAGTCTCTTTAACCTGGTCCCAGATATTCCAGACCAAGTACATCCCCCAGTCATTTCAGTGACTAAGGCTCCATTGTACTTACATGCCATGTGCTCTGGCCGTACTTTTTGGCAAAATGGTTATGAAGCAATATGAGGAAAGTTTGACGCGGGTCCTTTATGTTTCCTTCCCAGCAGTGCCACCAAGGAGAACAGACCAGTGCAAGGGCTTGCTGGGCCAAGGCAGGCAGGAGAGAGCAGTCACAGGGAGGGAGTTAGCTTGGTCTTCATTCAGGGTTCTTTCTGATAAAAAGTTCCTCTTCCTGGACTGTGTTAAAGGCGAGCTTGGCCTTTGGAGCACCTGGTGGAAAGTTCCTGGTGGCGGGGGTCAGGAGAAGATTCTGCTTTAACTTCAGTTCTGCTGGTTTAGAATCCCAGGGTGGCCACGGGTCCATAGATTCTTATCTGCCCTCAAATGCACCTCATGAGCAAAGGCTGGGAAAACATAGTGCTGAGTCCCTAGACCTATAACCAGGTAAATAAGAAGTGGACCTCAGACCAAGCCAGCTCCTCCTGGCTCTACCAGGGGTCAGCGTAGCCCAGGGTGAACTGAACATAAACCCGGCTTTGCATGCTATTGGCCTCGGTGTTTGAGAGAAAGGCAACTTTCTTCCCACCAAAGGCCTCACACACAGGCCTGCTCTGATCTCGACAGGAGAGCCATCAACCTATAGACCAGGTAAGTGGTGGAGAAGGTGAAGTCATCTTCATTTCCCCTGCATGTCTCTTTTTGTGCACTTACAGACACTCTCCTCCTTTTTTCGGGACCCAAGGACGTCCTGCCCTCAACCACCCTTCCCCATCCCCACCAACTGCCCAGAAAGATTAACCTTCGGTAGGAATCTGTATGAGTCCATGAAATCTTAGTGGGACATTTTCGGTGAGCATCTTCTCCTATCATATTGGCATTGAGTTCTTAGATCAGATGGTACAATTAAAGATTTAGTTTCCTGTTTGAGGATTTCAGGCAGCAAACTGGCAGAGGAGGACATACGAGGAACATCTCTACATACAGATGGCACCCCAAGTTTGGCCCCACTATATCTAAACCCTGAGTACACACAGTTGGCAATATTTAGACGCACAAGATAGAAATAGGCTGAGTTTTAGAAGAGAAGTTTGGATGTGAAAGCCAGTTAGCATCTGTGCTAATTTGGGTCAATTACATGGTTTGGACTGTAGTACATGACCTTCAGAAATGGCAGGCAACGGAGAGCATTCCAGTCTCCCTCAGCAGAGGCGAGGTACCTATCTCACCTCCAAATAAACTGGGCATGATTTCCCCTTCCAGCCAGTTCTGGTTTGGCCTACTTTCCCTACCCCCAGTTGACAGTCCTTGTGGCTGTAGCCTGAGAAAGGAAATGACCTGCTGTGATGAGAGGTTTTCCCTGGTGACATCCATCCAGCTGGCCACAGTTGGGGCTCATCTGAGGCCTACACATGTCGAATGTCAGAATGTGCCAAGATCAGCAAAGATAAGATCTTTGCACAGAATCCCTCCATCCTGAGGGGCAAGGAGGCAGAGCTGAGTGACAGATCTGAGTCCAGTCCTTGCTTTTACTGTCTTTGGTCCATGGAACCCAAACTATGCTCAGGGACTGGCCTGGTTGAAGAGACAGGAAGAGACAAAAAGAAGAGACGAGTCATGGTCATAGTTGAAAAACTTCAGACACTTTTGCAAATCCAACCAAAGCAGCTGTCTCAGCCGACAGAGCACCCGATAGCTCAGCTCCAAGTGCTTTTAATGCAGGAGAGTTACTCTGTCCAGAAAACTCAACCATAATCTACAAATGACAGCTTTTATCTGCTTGGCCCCACACACTCCAAGCATTATCTTTATTCCCTTTTAATTGGTCTTGATGCCAAGCTTAGGGTCATAATGAAATTAGAAAAAGCAACTCTGAAAGGAAAGAAGGAAACCAACTTGAAGTTTGCCATTTGATAAAAATACCTGTCCTAATTGGATGTGGAGCTTCAGATCTGGTCTCACCTAGTCTCCCCACAATGACTGTGCAGCTGGAAGGGAGGTACTCCATCTGACACCCACGTTGGCTCCCCTAGGACAGGCAGTGAAGACTGAGCCAAGTGACCTCACAGAGATGTCTCTCCATTAGGCATCTCAAACTGTCCTCTATTTGATTAGTTTCAAGGAACAAATAATCCTTCTGCCTCTAAAAGGAAAAATATTTGATGGGGCTGGAAAAGTGCTATTTGGAAAACTAGGCGGTGCTTTCTAATGCTTATTATTACCGAGGTCAGAATTGCAGCTTGCTCTGGTAGGGAGATAGCCCTGGGCTGCCCAGCTATGTTTGCTGACACTCTTCAACCAGCTCTGCTGTCAGAGGGATCTCCGTCGACTCATTCTATAGGCTGAGTGACCTGCTTTTCACTTGCACACACTCAGTTTCCGTGATGGCGCCCTGGACCATTTGTTTATATTAGATTCTTCTGTGTGTGCATTAAAACATGCACATACACAAAAAACATACCCACCTTGCCTTTGGTTAGTGCTTTGCCGTACAAAACAAGAACTGAGAAAGTTGGAGGAGTTGAAGATTGCGCTTTAAACTTTCACAACAGATGTTTTTGCATTTATTTTCCCCCAGGAGGACAGTGAATGCAAATTGTTCATTTGAGCAATTTCCATCTCTTTTGGATGGCCCCTATCCTCTTGCTGTGAAATGTGCACAGCTCCTCAACCAAATTGTCTGGGATGGTTCCAAAGGGAGAAAACCTAGTTTGCATACTTCAAATTAGAGGGCTCCATGAAAACGTGTGGGAATCAGAGACTCACTCCACACCAGTCACAACAAACTCAGGCCCTCAGGGAGGGAGATGCTTGAGGATCTGCAGTTCTGACACCTCAGAGGGGTGGAAGATCTGATGCCTTTATTAAAAAGAAAAAAAGAAAAAAAGACGAATCATTGTGAAATGTTTTGAAATTTTAAGTGGAGCATCTTCCTTATGCAGGTATAGTAGGGATCAAAATTTCAAAGCCTTCATGTCCACACAGTCTGAGCTCAGGCCAGCTTCTAGTATCAAGAAAGGGGAGGAATTCTAATTAGGTTTCCCTCGGCATTGAACTACCTTTTGCAGCTGAATGGCTGGCGCTCACTTCCTCAGCAAGTTCGGTTTCCCTGGAACTCCAAGCAAGCAGAAAACTCCGGAAACTGAAACCGTGAAAACTATAAGGTTCCCAGAGGAAACTGGACCACCCGGAACCTTTCTAAAACCAGGGATAACTGACCAAATTACAAGTCAGGAAAATGGTCTTTAGTGAATGAGCATTTTGAGGTCTCGGAACGATTTTACTTGACTGAGAGCATTTGAACTCAAGTTTTTGGTTTTGCATGTGGATTGGAAAAAATGTGTGCTGCAATGTTCTCCTCAAGAGAGCAGAACAAGAGGACAGTGACCATCCTGAGTGCTTCAGGGAAGGCTGAGCATGGCAGAGCCAGGTCCTGCACCCTACTCCTCTTTCAGCAGCTTCCTGGGTCTCTGGCGACTCTCATCCTTTATAGCCAGTGCAAGAGGGCTGCCCAGCCCTGCTGCCAGTGTTCACCACTGGGCTGGCCTTCCAGAAACTCAATCACACAGAGATTTTCAATTTAGCTAGCAAAATTTCACTGTTTTTCTCAAGTGGATAAAAAGTCCTGACTTCCTTTGTTTCTAATTAAAGACATATGGGCAGAGGATGGCCGGCTCCTTCCTTTTACCACCCTATAAAAAAGTGTGGCCTAATGGCGTCCCAATTTGCCTGTCACAGGTTTGCTGGGCAGTTTTAAACGGGTCACCTGATCTCTCTGCAACCTGAGAGTAATATGCACCTCACGGATTGGTGTCTTGTCCTATTTTACTGTTTGGTGATATCGAGTGGTAATAAAAATGCTTTAGAAGCAAAGCCCTGGGTTGTCAAAATGTCTGTCCATCACCATAAGCAAATTTATTCCATAACACTTCAGGTTGTTAGAATTAAATTGTATAACTACAAAAAGCCCCTGCGATATAAAAGGGAGAAGGATCAAATAATAGCCTGGTTGAAACAGCGAGTAGTTAACCCTGTGGTTGTTTTCTGCTTGGGAAGGGTTAACTCTGAGGTAGAAGCTCCAAGAGAGCGCAGACAGCAACGCGTTTCCATGCTGCCAAGAGGCATGCCATTCGCTTGCTCTAGCAGCCACTTTGTGCCTTGTCCCCTGAAAATACACATCAACACAAGCCGTAGTTCTTGTACAGCAGTTACAATTTATGCCAGGCCAATCTTCCTGGGAATCAAACGAATCAGCGTTTGATTAATGTAATGTGTTTTCAGATCTGTTGGCTGTAAATGATAATGGCTGTAAGACACAGAGCTAGCATTCACTGAGTACTTACTCCACTCCAGACACTGTGCGCAGCAAGTTCTCCGTGTTAGCAAATTCCCACAAACACATGGGCAGGTAAATCAGTTTCTCCCTGTTAGAGAAGAAATTGAGATTAACCAACTTGCCCAAAGTCACATTACCTCAAGGTAACAACAAGAACATGAATCTGGGCAGCGTGGCTTCAGGCTACAGTCTTAACCGCATACTCTCCTGCCTCCAGGTTTCCTCCGCTAGTCTGACAGAGGGGCCCCACCCAGGTTAGAATTATGACTCACTGCCCATTCATTGACCTGGAATCCAATAGTCAGTCAGGAAATACTAATTCCCTCTCCATCCTTTTTCATCAGCCTTATTTTACAGCCACAGAGGAGTCCATATGTTGAAGAAAGATTCTTCTCTGGGTCAGGAAAGAGGAAGAGAACAACATATTTGAGGAGATCTTTCCCAAGTCGCAGGAGAATTTTAAAAGGCAGAGCCTTGTTATTCATACCTCAGTAAACTGGAAAGAATGAAGTGCATTGCTTAAGGTAAATTTTTTTTTAAAAGTAAAAAGGTAGAGGCTTTCAATATTTCTAAATGTAGAAGTTCCAAAGTGTTGATGATAGTTGCATTGGGTATTTCGGTAATCATTTTTGTCAAGGTTTAAGAAAAGTAGTCATCCCCCTCAGTGTATCTCATCATCAGAAAATTCGGGTCCATCTGCTAGTAGAAGCCCCTGAGTAGTTCCTTGGGGACCCAGGGGTGACTATGTTGTGATATCTTCCTAGAAGCGGCTTTCTTCTTCTTTCTTGTGGAAGGAGCACAGGAGGATTGAATCAATATTGAAAATTATCATCACTCTAAACCCTTGGACCCAGGTCCCCTGAAACAAAACAGTTCCAACCTTCAGCAGATGGGCTCGACTGCTGGAAGTTCAGAGAGAAGAAATGTTGGCACGGAAGGGTCAGGAAAGGGACTCATGCTGTAGTCACATACCTGGGCTCAACCAGGCTCTTTGCAAATGACCACTGACGAGACATTGCCTTGGGTTTTGCCCATCGTTCATGACCATAGACCTGGGGTGCATTTGGCTGTATCGGGGTAAATATTGTGTTTTTCATGGTGTTGCTGATGGTTGTACCTAGAAGACCCTGACACTGTGAGCTGGCCGTGCCTATGAGAATGACCCCCACATCCCAGTGTCCACTGAAGGATATGGAAGTACAGTGCTGTTCAGGCGCTGTGTGGCTGTGTGCTCCTCTTTTGTTTTTTTAAACTGGTTAGCTCAGTTCAGAGTCCTTGGGAGGATTTCTGCTCTGAGCTCTGGCCCTCCAGGCAGCTACACAGCCCCTCCACCACATCCTGCCTCTCCACTTCCTCCGCCCCTTTCCCAGCTCCAGAAGCCAAGCTGGGAAGTCTCTCACGACCCTGTGGCTCGGCGGGGAGGAAACCTGAACTGGATACAGCTGGCCGTTCCGCGGCCTGGTAGGAGTATTTATCCCTGAGCCTGTGCTTCTTTGCTCACCTATTTTTAGACTTGCGCTGCAGACCTTTCTGGGGGCTCAGACATACGTCTCCTTCAGGGCTGGGCCACACCAGGAAGGAGGCCAATGTTCTGAGGGTCTGTTGCACACCTGAACGGGGACCCAGGCTGCAGTTAAATGTGGTTTGCTTTAACGGCAAGAGGAAGAGAAATCAACACCCTTAACCAACTCCCTGCCCGTCTCCCAAGAACAAAGGTCTGAGTTTTCTCCTCCACCTTAGCAACAAGCCCTGGAGGGTGGTTGAGGACATGTGACCTCACTGAGGAGGCTGAGTGAGGAACATCCCGATCAGGACCAGCCTCTCTCAGAGCACTTAGGCCCCGCTTGGGCACAGAGCTGCCTCCCCAGCCTGCCTTCACACCACGTGCGCTGATGTGAAGGCACGCCCTCCACTGACCACACCACTCACGGGTCTCCAGGACTTGGTACCTGTTACTCTACAGAACGGTCCTCGCTTACCTGTTCTTCGTCCTTCATGACCCAGGTCGAATGCCACCACAGCTTTCATCACCTCACAACAACTGATGCATGGCTGTTGCCCTCACCTGACTCGGCCAAGTTGAGGGACAGGAGCCATGTCTACTCCCTTTATACTGCAGGTGTGCCAGGCAGCATGTGCATAAGAGGGGTGGGGATCATGGCAGGGGAGTGTGGGAGATGAGGCAGGAGGCATGGCCTGGGGCCGGTTTGTGATGGTAATCCCACAGAACAGGTGTCCTGTAAAAGCTGAATGAATGAATGAACAAAAAGATGCTGTAAGGTAAAGTTAAGAACCAGTAAATGGCCCTGACATGTGTGACTCAGTTAGCTGAGCATTGTCCCACAAGGCGAAAGGTCGCTCGTTTGATTCCCCGTCAGGGCACCTGCCTGGGTTGTGGGACTAGGTCCCTGGTTGGGGGTGTGCGAGAGGCAACCGATCCCTGTTTCTCACACATCGATGTTTCTCTCCCTCTCTTTCCCCCTCCCTTCCCCCTCTCTAGAGATGAATAAGTTTTCTTTTTTTTTTTTTTTATAAAAAGAATGAGTAAATAGCCACAACTAGAAAAAAAGAAAACTAGCTAATTCATGTTCCTGGTTTTATTTGTATGTATAAATCTTATTAGTTTAAGTAATTACTCCATTTCCCAGTTCAAGAGACTTATTGTACCTTAGCCTGGGTTGATTGAGCCAAATGTCATATGTGCAAAATTAAAACATAATTGTAAAATTTTGAATATATCGTCTCTGACTTGTCACCAATATTGGCTATGTTCAGGCAGCATATCATATCCAAAATAATCATACTTGAAAATAGACATTTTTTTTTAAAGAATCAGAATTCACAAGCTGGCAAGGGCCTTTGCATGAGACAGACCATTGCCAGTCACTCAGAAATATGTTGGCAACGTTCCGGCGGATGTTTATGCAGATCTCCAGAGCTTAGTCACGCTTAGTCCTGAGCGGGGCCAAACCGGCCTGGGAGCCAGGGGAGGAAGGCGGCAGGGAGCAGCCAGAACAGAGTGATGCTGGAGAGGCAGCGACAAGAGGCGGCCTTCAGGCCTTTAGCTGGCCTGCCACACCCTTCCACTCTTGTGGGCACTTGATAAAGACTTGCCCCACCCCCACCTCCCATTTGAACCTTCTGTCTTGTCAGAGTTGCTCTTTCTCTGGCTATCACTTTGAGTTCTCCCTCTTAGTCCCTCCTCTTTTGCTGGCTGAGTCCTCCTGCCCCCCTCCTCCTTTTCGATTTGACACTTTCCTAAGTGCTGCTTTTCTGAGTGCTTTGTCAGCTCCACACATTTCAGGCCACAGGACAACAGCACACTCAGCCCAGGACCCATGAGTCTGCCATCTATGACCTGGGCGCCCTGGTTTCCATTTGACTAAGAAGGGATATCAGACAGGCATGAGGTGAATTTGCAGAGCCAAGACCAGGAGCCAAGGTTGCAGAGCCAAGTTTAGGGGTCAGGTGATCAGGGCAATTCAATGGGGCACAAAATCACTGAGGACAAAGTGCAGCAGTGAGACACCTGTCCAGAGTTGGCATGGGAATAGGTGGCCAGAGTAGGCCTGAACCTATGACTGGGAAAAGCCTCTTGGGAACAGGCAGGTCCTGGGGGTCATGAGCCCAGTAGCCCTGCTGGCTCAGGTCAGGCACAGTTAGCCTTCGGATAACTCTCTGGCATGGGTGAAGGGGGGCTCACAGCTACGCTGCCCCACAGAAAGAGTTGAAATATCTCTAGAGTTCTGGGAAGACCGCTAGACCAGTGGTTCAAAATCCAGGTGTAATCAGAATTGCCTTGGCAGTTGTTTCAAATTCCACATGTCACAGCCTCATTCTAGACCTGGTAAATCAGAATCTCAGCTGAGTTTGGCATGGGGTGACCACTCATATTGACATTAGAATTGGCCCCAGGGTACTTGAATATAACTTGTCGCTGTCCTGGCTCAAGGTGGACACCATCTCTGTTGTGCAATATTCAGGCCACAGCCCATGTCTCTTTACCTTGCACTTAGCACAGTTCCTCTCACATAATGGACCTAAAATAATTTTTTTCAATTGATCAAATGGGTGCATATGTGCATATAAATAAATAAACACTTCTGATGGCTGAAGGAATTGTTGACTATGTCAACAAATACAGAGAAAGAAGAGAGTTTCCCATAATGGATTTTAACTAAGGTTGTAAGCCAACCTTCCAGTTACCCAGTCATAACAACAGCCAAATTTGACAACACAAAGGCGTATTTTATCGACTAGCGTGGCTCGAGAATATATGGTACTACTAAATGAGACAAGGATTTGTATTAACATCATAGATGAATGTAAAATGAAAGGAGGCACTCCACCTAACTCACAATTAATTATATAATCTGAGGCTTAATTCTGGCTTTGGAAACAATGGGAACCATAATTACATGTCTAAAGCCCAAAATGGAATCCCACAAGTGTTTGACAAGTACAACATAGAATGATGGAGTGGTTTCCCCTTAAGCTTGACCACAGGGCAACCCTGATGAGTCACAATTTTAGGTCGTGGCAGGATTTCTCATTATCCTCCATTCTTCTACCGTGAGTATACTGAGCTCTGGGCCACTTGATGGATGTGACTCTGTTTGTGAATTCAGGCTGGCCTGCGGTCTTCATGGATCTGACCTGTATATAGAATAGCCATGCAAATTAGCATGGGCCTCAGGCCAGGAAAAATTAATCCAGGCCTAAAAGCAATCAAGTAAAAGGTGTCAAAGGGCAAATAAAGCAGGAAATATGACTGAGAACAGTGAGGCTCTGTTTTTCAGGTTTCTCTAGCTTACCACCTTGTGATTTTTTTTTCTTTTGTCCCTAGAAAACTTGCCAGTGTAGAAAGAGCTGGTGGAATTCTTTCCAAATATTTATGGGATGAGAAAAAATGTTCAAGTTGGAAGTTGAATTGAGGGATTCAGAGAGAGCTTCCCTGCCATGGGCTCGGAAGCAGGCCTCCAGGCCAGCCCGTGGTCTTCACCCCCGCGCCCTGTTGTATCTGGATGACACCTGCCCGTGGGATTATTTCATTCACTTGTTTTATGGTGTTTGTCTGTCTCACCCATTGGACTGTAAGTTCCTTGAGGCTAAGAACTGTGTCCATCTTGCCCACTTCTGATTCCCTATCTAGCACAGGCATTCAAAAAATCTGCGTTAACTGGTGAGTGGGCACCACGTGGGGATCCTGACCCAGCTTTCCTGTAGGAAGCACAGGCCAGAAGGCTGTTAGAGCTCCTTGGCTCTCACATCTTCTCCTGTTCTGGCCCAGGATGCCTTGAATACTCATTAGAGTTTCTTTTATCCCCCCTGGCAAGCTGCCTGGTAAGACACCACCGTGAGAGACGGAGACAGAGTGTGGACAGCACAGGCAAGCGTGAGAAGGAAAGGCGGGGGCCAGGTCAAAGGACGGGGTGGATCCAGAGAGCGGGAGGTCATGGGAGAGCCAGGTCTGCAGTCCAGGTCTGGGAGCACGGGAGGTGGAGGGCAAGGACTCAGTAAAAGGCTAAGGTTATGAAGATGGAGACCTGGGCACTGGGGTTTCTTATTTCACAGAGGACCCCATTTATATGCCTTCGGCAGGGGCAGAGCTGATAATAATAGCAATAATAACAAATATTTATTGAGCTCCTACTATATTCACTGTGCAGAGCATCCTCCTTGTAGGAGGAACTGACCCATGCTAAGGATTGGTAATTGTCAGAGGTTAGGGGTCAGAGAAGTGAGGATTTGATAGCCAGGATAGTATCATTGCTAGAGAGCTAGAATGGCCCAATTGCCCGTCGAGGCATCCTCCTCCAACGAGATTCGATTGTACCCAACAACACGTAGCAAAATGTGTGTAATAATGCACAAGGAATAACAGAATGGCAATCAAAATACCACTTTATCATTATCTCCCAACTGCCGCCAACAGAGTACTCTTGGTTAAGCTGGACTGGAACCTGTGGTTTAGACCTAGGGCCAAACAGACCTCCTAATCCACCATGAAGACCTTCTCCACACCCCTACCCCAAAATCAAAATCATAGGACTAGCAAATTAAAAATGCCTGTAGGGAAATATAGAGCACATGAGGGAAGGCTTGCTCTGCAGAGCACTCCCATTCTATCAGCATCTCTTCCTTGGAGGACAAGGTGTGGGACAAAGAAGTAGCAAAACCAGGACACAAGTGAATAGGCAGAAAGATGAAGACAACCATCCCTCCCCTACAGCAGTAGTAATAATTACAATAATGACAATAAATGTTTAAACGTTATCATTTCCAGAGTACATATAAATGTGTTGTTTAATCTTTTTAACACTGAGGGTAGGTAGCAGTTATTAGCCTTGAAATAAACAGATTACTTAAGTGACTTACCCAAGACCATAAGCGTAGTAAATAGCTGAGACAACTCAATATCAATAGGACAAATCCCACTGACTTTCTGTCCATCACACAGTAACTAAGTTAATGTAACTAAGTTAATATAGCAGGGGAACTACCTAGCGGGGACACATCCCAGCCAAGCCTTCTTTTTCCTGTCATAGGCCCTTTGAAGTGTCTACTGCCAGCATATTTTCTCTTTCTTGCTGACTCCCAGTGGAGGGAATTCTCTATCTGGCTATACCTTTCCAATTTATCATTTACATAATGTAAAAATTTTCCAATGATCTAATACCTAAAGGTTAGTCATTAGTGTAGGATTTATGGCAAAAGGCACATATAAACATTTTGGTTACTGTATAAAATAGCATGGTCTAGATGGTGAGCTAGACAGGCCAATGAGACAGACCTGAGAATATGGTTATTTATCACAACAAAAAGATGTCATTTCAAATTATTGAGAGAAAACATGGATTCTTTAATAAATGATGATAAAACAACTGGTTAAAGAAAATTCAGTTGGATCTTGACCTTAGTTCTTAAAAGCAACATATAAATGCATCAAATATTTAAATATAAAAAGCAAAGCTACAGATGTACTGGATAAAAACACAGATGAATATTTTTATAATTTTGGAATAAGGAAGGATTTTTTTTCACCCCAAGATTATACTGATACAGCATACAATTTTTAATTTCATATAACAAAAAAAAAAAAAACCCAAAAAACAAAAACCCAAATAACTTCTAAAGAGAAATAATGAACTGGAAAAATTATTTGCAAAGTGTATAATGACCTAGAGTTCACTATACACAGAGAGCCCCTACAAATCAATAAAAGGAAACAAAAGCCCAACAAAAATGCAAAAGAATGCATATAGGCTGTTCACAAGAAATACCAACCATGTGAAAATATACACCACCCTTAATAATACGTATAGTGGTAAATAAAACAATAATTAAAATGTGTGTGTTTGCCTGTCAAAAACAAAGAATAAAGAGATTGAGAAAATTGTGTTGGAAGTTGGGAAATGACTAGCCTCATGCACTGGTAGTTGGAGTGTAACTTAGCATGATTTTTGGAGGAAAGTTTGGTATTATATACCCAAATTTAATATATATACACTTACTTTTAGTCTAAGAATTTCAGTTCAAATAATTTAATTATTTTTATTTTGATAAAACGTATATACTATAAAATGTATCATTTTAAGCATTCTCAAATGTACAGTCTAATTACGTCACTTACGTTCATGTTCTTGTGCAACCATCACCAGCACCCATCTCCAGAACTTTTGAATCTTCCTCAGTTGAACTTCTGTACCCATTAAACACTAGGGAGTCTCCCTCCCCTCAGCCTCTGACAATTATGTCCTAGTTTCTGTCCCTAGGAATTTGATGACTCAAATAAGTTATTCTAAGGAGAGAACTGCATAAGAGAAACAACATGTATATACATGTTGTATTCATTCAAAAAATATTTCCTAAGGACCTACTATGTGCTAGGTAATGAATAAGATAGACAGGTTATTGGTCTTATGCAGAAATCATGATCTAAAGAAGGTAGACCACAAACAAACACGTAAACAATAAGAAATTAGGTTTCGATAAATACTATGAATAACATAAACAGATTCATGTCATCGTGATTTAGGGGGGTTACTTTAGATAAAGCAGTAAGGAAAATTCTCTCAGGCACTACTTATACTAGCAAACAAATTAGAAAAATCTAAACATCTCGGCAACATCCTGCTAAGGTACACAGTCCACCTGGCCGGATGTCAGCGCCTGACAGTTCACTGCAGGCCGACTGTAAGTCTTTCTCAGAACTAGCTCCATTAATTCAGTTTGCCGTCTGTAAGTATATTCCCAGAGAGAAAGCGTTTCCAACATTTTTGGGGTAGAAAACAATTTAGCAGGGGTACATGCCAATGCTGCTTTATTCTGAGAAGAAATGTGTAGATGACAGTTTCAAGTGTTTGATGTCCAACCCCTCCTAAAACTGTGAAATGGCAGCAGGACGATCAAGAGGCTGATCTAAATCTTCTTTCTGTGGTTTTACGTTTGTTCTGGCAGGCTGAGTGACGCTGGAAAAAAAATTACAGTTTGTGCTTGGGAAGTATATTCTTCTCTCTTTCTTAAGTAACTGACATATTGGAGAGCAGGCGTGAGTCAGGGGCCATGGCATTGCTTGTGACGAAGCTGCAATACATGGAACAATTTAAATCAAGGGCCTGGCCTACCCTTAGCTCAGGCAGGAAATTCAAGGGTTATAACACTTTGCTGTTAAGTAATGCCATTGGAATAAAAGCATGTTTGGGATGACTTTTGGCTCTCACTTGGAATTTCTGTTTCATTTGCTTCCAGAAAGAACTTTTTCACCACCACCACCCCCAAGTTCGTAACTTGTATTTCAAAAGTTTTTGTAGCTGTATAAATACTAGGTATATAAACGGGCCTTGGATTAAAACTGTGTGTCACGGATGATGCTAAAAAACAAACTCAGGATCTTAGCTTTAATTCTGAGATACTAGGACAGCAACTTTGTATAATGTAAAGAGCAAGTCACAGGTTAGAGACCTCACAAGGACTTATTAGAGGTGTGACCTTGGGCGGATTATTTGACTTCTGAGCCTCTGAAAGAGGAGTAACAATAGCACCCACTCAGAGGGTTTTAGCGGATAAACTGCGAAAACATGAAAAGCACCGGTACTAACCCTCGATCAGGCTTTTTGCTTTTTTCCTCTTTCCACTTCATGACTGAGTCTGGCATCACTGACAGAGTTGAAAAAGACTAAAATGGAAAACTAAAATGTATTTTTGCCTGAATTACTTGGACATAGTCCGACCGATTCCCCCTGTTGGTTATAAGCCATCCTCCTCTAGTGCTGTCTCTCAAACTGCATCAGCAGGCACTAAAGCACCACCTTCAGTTTCAAAGGAACTTGGACTAACTGGAGCATCTCTAGATAACTTGGATGGTGTGGGAGACTCAGGCTCATGGGAGAAACCGCTGACAGAGCTGCAGATGTTTAGCTGGGAGAAGACTCTAAGGGGACATGAGAGCTGTCTCCAGATATTTGGAGAGCAGTACCATGTGGAAGAGAAATTAGGTTTATTCTGCGTGGCTCTAAACATGGAGATAGATTCCACTTTTATATATAGAAAACCTTCACTTAAAAATCAGATTGTCAAGGAAAGATGCTCTTTTCAGAAGTAGGGAATTCTAGAGGGTTTCCATCAGAGAGTAGCTATTCACTCTCTCAAAGTTGTACAAGGAATTCTGTAACAGAAAAGGGCTGGAGGGGGTGCCCTCTAGGGTTCTCTTCCAGGTCAGGGAGGCTGCAATTCAGGGAGCTGCGTGTATGCAACGTTTTGCAGCAGGAACTTGAGAACAGCCGTGGCAAGGCGTAAGGCACTCACAGGAGCATACCGGCTGTGCTTATGTGTGAACTTAACCTTCTATAACAAAGAAATGTCATGCCACATTGGGAAAAAAAAGGCCTTTAACTGCTAGAAATGAAAATGTACATACTTTAAACTAGTGTATCATATTTTATAGGTTCATGTAGACCCAGGGGCCAAATGAAACTGAACCAAGATCTTAGGCATTAAGTTACACTTTAATTTTATGTTTTCCCCCCTGTGATTTTGACATAAGTGATTAAAAATAAACCTGGACCTTTGACCTACCCATTTGGGTTTTTAGTTTCGTGGGGTTTTTGTGTTTTTTTCATTTTTTTCCCCTTTCCACCTGCAAACCTCTGCTGATTGTCTCATAGAGCCTTGGTCAACTGCTTTTAACAGCTAAACATTAAAGCCACTGAGAGCATAAACAGGAAGCTGGTGTTTAGGTGGGAGTTCCTAGGAATTTTATACTACTGACCACAGAGGCCAAGAGAGAAAGGAAATAGGAAAAACAGTGTAAATACCTGGGTGACTAATGACTTTGCCCAGCTCAGCTGGCTTTTCTCAACATTTATTAGTAAGTTTCTTCCAGGAGAAACACCCTGAAAATTTTTCTGGACCCTGCGTGGCACTGAAGAGCCCTGTAGGAGTGTTTACTGCACGCGGTTGTTTGGTTTTGCTCACCAACTACAGGGTAGAACGGCTGCCTATTTCTCCAAGCGACCGGCTTCATTTGCATGCGTGGTGCAGACATTTTGCCGAGCACCAGGGTTCCCAGGCCTCCGATTTGTAAAGGATTGTCTAGGCCACCCCTTTCCCCGTTCACATGGAGAGCGCCTAAGAGGATTTAGAATCAAGTGGGCACATTTGCACGGCCTTGTTCTGAAGAGGCAGCTGGAGCGCGGCCGCCAGCCCTGCGCAGACAACCGCGGGTCCCGGGGGACGCATTGTCCTCCGAGGGGCCGCCACGGGGGCTCCATTGTGCGCGGGGCAGGCCTTTTCTCTCTTGCCCTCCGTCTCCCCCAGGCCTCCTCCCCAACCCCCACGCAGTCCCTTCTCTCTAGCTGCCCGGATCCCCCCGCTGCCACATTTCCCATGCAGAGGCGCGGGCCGCCTCGCCTGGCCATCTGCACGCGGAGATTGACAGCAGCCCCGGAAGGTCAGTGCCTCAACGATTTCTGTCTGAACAGCAGGCCACCCAGGCCTCCCGAGTAACACAGGGACATCTGCTCCCCTTAATTTAGAACGCTGGTTCCAATTTCACCGGAGCCCCACGCTAGACGCCGTCCTCTGGCTCCGGGGGGAGGGGGAAAGGGAGGGGCCGAGCGGACACACCACCCGCCAATCCCGGCCCCCCCACCCCACCCCCCGCCCTCAGCTCCCCAGTTCAAAGAGAGCAGCTGAGTCTGGCGCGAGGGGAGGGGAAGGGGTATGGGGCCCCGCCATTCACGTGACTCGGGTGACGTGGTGCGGGGAAGGGTGGGTCAGCAGAGTGGGCGCGCAGGTCGCCGGCACCGGTGACGCACGGACGCGTCCCAGGTCTGCAGAAGAGCTGGCTGCGCTGGGCAGAGAGCGGGACCCAGAGCGAGCTGGTGTGGGATCCCGCTCTGCAAGGAATGCGCGGGTCGCTCTGCGGCCCTCGGTCTCACAGATTTTTGGCTCTCTCATTCTTGCTGTAAGAACAAGTGGAAGGCAGGAAAGTTTACCGCAGCCCAGTGAGGAAGCCATCTCTGCCCTCCTCGTGCAGGTCTTAGCGCTGGCAGGGTTAAAGCTGCCCGTCAGTGGGCAAGGCCAAAATCCTGTCTGGACACTTGACATCAAAACGTATCTTGCCTTTTCTGCTTCACATTTGGGCAAAAGGATGAAAGAATCGCGTTTCTGTTGCGTCTCCACCACTAGATCATAAGCTCCTAGAACACAGACACTGCATCTTATTCATCATTGTGTCTCCACCTTGGAACACAAGTGTTTGGAGACTAAATTAATGTATGAGGGGGTGGGTGGCGGGATCGTCCCAATGAGGAATGAGCCTAACTGCTCTCTTTTTTAATATATCGGAAAAGAAGACATTGCCCAGAATGGGCCTGTACATACAACCAGGCATTAGTGAATTACTGTGTTGCCTCTTTCCTTCTTCACTTCCTTCCTCTGCTTCTTCTTTTCACAAACATTGTACTGGCTGCCCCGTGTGTCAGATACCAAACAATGGACTAGGGGATCTTAAGAAAGACTCCCAGCCCTCAAGATGTGGCCGCTTGGTTAGAGGCCCTGTGTGCAGGTAAACAGCTAACCAGGGCTCTGAGTAATAGGATTAGATTCCCCCAACACCCTTGACCTTCTACTCATTCTTCAGGTCTCAGGTAAAATGTCATTTCCCTGGTGGCTTGACAAGAAAAGGTCACCCATCCCTAAGTGACACTAGCACCTCACAGCTCTCTTTTATGATACTCCCAACGTGCACAACTGGGCAAAATTCATCTTCGCTATTTAACTGTAAGCGTCTTGGTATAGAAACTGGCCTCTCTGTTCATGCATAGAGTCACCACAAGCAGCACAGTGCCTGCCCCATCGTGTTCCCTAAATATTTGGTGAACTGATCAATAACTAGACTATTCTTAAGTTAATAAGAAACCCCAGACATTTTCAGTCTGGGATGTGAGGGCAGGCTGTGACTACTCTACTCTCTGAGTACCACCACACGGGAACAGAATGGCCTTGGTTTTGAATTTGTTATTCTGTGGTATTTTGCTGCTCAGTGACTTATTTCACAGTTGTCCTTTGCAGAACTTTGTGAGATGAGTGCTCCTCAAAAGGAGAAACCACACGATGAAACAAGTTTGGGAAAGACTGGTGGAGCCCTGGCAAACAGGTTTCTGAACTGCAGGAATTCGGAGCCTATGACCTGCTCACGCACAATGTCCTAAAGCAGATTTTATTTTCAGGGAGCATCTAGAAACACTTTGCAGCTGGGGATAGGGATGAAGCTAAATGGTAACTTTGCTGCACCATTTCCCTCAATTCCTCCTAGGCCCTGGGAGGTGCAAGGAGGCGCTATGGGAGAGCTAAACAAAATTAATTGGCCAGCATGAAGATTGGCTTTTTCCACTTGGGGTATTTTTTGTTTGTAACATCATGTGATAAATTGGTTCCTTGTTTTTTGACAGTAAACAATGGATCGAGGATGTAGATTAAAGAGGTGGCATAGTGCTACCTGAGTTAGAACTCAGCTAAGTCACGCTTTAGCTTTGCGACTGTGGAGGCACTTTCTCTGTGACTATAAATAATAGTACCTAATTTATGGTGATGTTGTTAAGATTTTAAGAGCTCTTGTATGTATTTAGAATTTTCACGATGGGTATAAGTTTCCCTTAAATGCTAACACTTGCTTAATTAAAAATTAAATATCCAGTTTCTACTAGATTAATTTAACTAAGCCTCGAATTTGTTTCGAGGGAGCACAGAGGACCACAGCCTGAGGGACGAGTTTTCTCTGCATGCTGCTTTCTGGGCTCAAGTGATGCATTCTGCATCTATCATTGCTTTTCCAGCTAGAAGATTCCAGTCCTTTATAGCATTTGCTCAGCTCTCCCTCTAAATAAATTTAAGTTGCGATTTCATTACAGTTTATTCTCAGAGGAGTGGAGCAGCTATATATCAAGATTCAAAATTTTTGCCTACAATCAATTTTCCAGGACTGGTTTAGGAGCCAAGTGCATAATTCCTTAGCAACAGGGTTATGATCCAGAAGACCATATGATTTTAAACAATAGAGACCTACTTACAATGAAAAAGAAAATAGGATCTTGCCTTGTTTGTTGCATTTTAATTTGACCATGAAAAAAATCAATACTGAATTCTCAGAGACGAAAATTTTTTCAGGGGCTCTGTGTTAGACCACAGTGTGAAAATTCACATTGTTTATAATTGCACTTAAACTGTCCAGCCTAAAAGAAAGCTGCTTCTGGAAATTCAGAGTTGAGTGGTAAAAGGGTTTCTTACCCATATGTATAATAATCAACAGATTTACTTCTTCAACTCTTCATTTTCTACATAGGACATTAACTTGGGCAGAGTGTGCCAGACTAAATGTTTGGTGTATACCTGTTTTCAGATATGCATATATAAAAACGTCATACTTTGAAACAAGAAGCAACAGACATACTTTTAAAATGTTGGCTCTTTTCATGGATAGAATCTCAATGCCCAGAACGGTACTGAGCTCAAATACCCTGACAGGAGTCATTACTTAGGGATCAGTAATTTGCTAAAAATAAAAGATTTTCTCTTTGAACGGGCTTTAAAGGCAACATCCAACTTCCTGGAGTGGGCGTCAGGCACCTTTTGGGTACCACCTCTTGTCTTTGGCTGTCCCCTGTCCCCTATTCCAGCCATTGATGCAGGCTCTTAGCAGGTGCCTTCCTGTCGATGCAACCTAACAGGGCCTTGCCTCAGGCCTGTACCTCACACCTTCCCTGGAGCTTTCAGAGTTTGTTTAGGAACTTCTCTGAGCCACACGGGGCCTGTGCATTGACTAACCCTGAAATGGAGGGGAGTCCATTTTGGGGGCAAAACTTTGACTAATGAAGCATAAATGCTAATGGGTAAATGCTTCCTTTCTTCTCCCAGATGGACAGTCCTGAGATGGCTTTCATACAACTACCCAGGCAGCCCAGAAGAAGCCAGCAACCACTTGCTAGGAGCTGTGACCAATTGCATAACTCATCCTGCTATTGGTTTTCCATCCTTCTCTGCTTCCTGCTTCCTGTCCCATATTCCTAGTCTCAGGATCAATTTCCCAGTAAAGTATTTACATGCAAGCCTTTGTCTCTGGATCTGCCATCTAGGAGACCCAGGCTAAGACCAAATCATTTTGACATTATCTTTTGCTGAATGGGGTTATAGTGTCCAAGCTGTCTTCACTCCCTCAACACACACTCTTTTCACTGTGTGAGTCTCCATCCAATTATTATGTTTGTGAAATGGTTAACAGGCTACCTCTCTCCTTGCTTTGGATGTGGTGGGTCTTAGGGAGAGTGCGAATGGTGGCTGCCTTTGCTTCAGCCAAAGCAGGACCCAAAAGGAGGTTTGCAGTCCTCATCTAGCAACAGTCAGCAACTTTGGCCCTGGGCTTTTGTCTACTAACTTTAACTTGGTTGTTTAATTTTCCCAATCTGCATTTTTAACTTCCTTCCCAGTTTGTTTCCCTTTTTTTGTTGTTTATGCTATTACAGTTGTCCCATTGTTCCCCCTTTGCCCCCCTCCACCCAGCCCGTTCCCCCCACTTCCACAGTCAGTCCCCTTACGGTTGTCCATGTCCATGGGTCCTTCATGTATGTTCTTTGACTAATCCTGTCACCTTCTTTCAGTCATTCCCCACCTTCCCCCTCCCCTCTTAAAGCTGCCAGTCTGTTCTATGATTCCATGCCTCTGATTCTATTTTACTCATTAGTTTATTTTGTTCATTAGATTCCTCTTTTAAGCGCGATCATATATTTGTCTTTCACCAAGTGACTTATTTCACTTGCCATAATATAGTCTCCAGTTCCATCCATGCTGTTGCAGAAAGCAGGAATTCCTTCCTCTTTTCTGCTGCATAGTATTCCATTGTGTAAATGTACCAGTTTTTTGATCCTCTCATTTACTGATGGGCACTTAGGCTGTTTCCAGCTATTGTAAATAGCACTGCTATTACTTGGCTATTGTAAATAGCGTTCCTATGAACATAGGGGTGCACAGGTTCTTTTGAATTGGTGTTTTGGGATTCTTAGGGTATAATCACAGCAGTGGAATCACTGGGTCAAAAGGCAGTCCCATTTTTAATTTTTTGAGGAAACTCCATACTGTTTTCCATGGTGGCTGCATCAGTCTGCATTCCCACCAACAGTGCACTAGGGTTCCCTTTTCTCCACATCCTCGCTAGCACTTGTTGTTTGTTGATTTATTGATAATGATCATTTTGGCAGGTGTGAGGTGATATCTCACTGTGGTTTTAATTCGCATCCCTCTCTTCTCAGTTTTTTATTTGTTCTCTTTGTCTGCTCCATTTATGGATTTGCGAGGTATAAATAAGCAAAGATCAATGTGAATAAGCCTTTAAAAAATCATATGGTCCGATGTCCCAAAGTCACAAATAATATTATCATGTGACAAAGCTTTTTAAAATAACAAAATCATGGTTTTTAAAAATTGCAGTGGAAAACTTTTGTTCACAGACTCCTCTTCATTTGGAGACCATTTATTGAATTTGTTTAATCCCTAATAAGCCCCTGGATTTATATTTGCCTCCTGGGACCTGCCATGTTGATACAGTTTGTGCAGTGGTCAGGGACCTACCAGGACATCACATTCAAAGTAAGAGACAAATTTATGCATCTTACACTTCTCACCACACAGACATAAGTGCAAAGCCTGATGAGTGCATTTAAGCTCTGGAAACAGCATATTCCACACCTGGGAACACTGCTTTACCACAACACTGTTCAAAGGTTAACAACTTTGAGAGAAGACCAGAAAAAGAAAGGGCCCTGCATCAGATCCAGGTTGTGGTGCAACCGGCCATCCCACTTGGGCCATGTGAGCCAATTAGAAATATCGGTGGTGGGAAAAGATGCCATATGGGGTTTGTGACAAGCCCCTGTGGGAAAATCACAATATAGACACCCAGGATTCTGGAGCAAGGCTCTACCATATGCAGCAGAGAATTCTACAACTTTTCCAAAATAGCTCTGGCTTGCTGTGGTCACCTAATAGAGACAGAGCACCTAACCATGGGATGAGAACTGACCACATGACCAAAGCAGTCACTCATGACTGGGCTCTGTCAGAATCACCATGTCATATCAAAGGACTGCCCAAGGAACCATCTACTGTAAGACTGGACTGGTACCTTGGGTATTAAGCATAAGCAGGACCAGAGGACATACTCAAGTGGCACAGGAGCTCCACGTCACCCACTCACTGTTCCTACACCAACCCCCCCTCAAGCAGCCCGCACCTGTAGCTGTATGGAAGGCCCTTTAGGATCAGCTGACTAAGGAGGAAGGAACTCAAGCTGGCTTCATGGCTCGGCTAGCTGTACATGTGAGTACCAGCTGACAATGGACAGTGTCTCTACCACAGCCTCATTCAAGGTGCTCTTGAAAGCCAGTGGCAAGGGACAGCCTCAGATGGCATCCCTGGTCGTCCACTTTGTGTTGAAAGAGAGGTGGCCTAAGCTTAGACTCACGGGCAGTAGCAAATGGCTTGACCGAATAGGCATGAGACTAAAAGAAGAAAAATATGCAGATTGGTGACAAGAGGACCTGGAGTAGACATGTGCATGTGCATGGACCTGCATGAGGGCACAAAGTATGAAGATCTTGTGCACATGTTGGCACCCATGAGAGAGTTGCTAAGCACGCAGGCAGATGAAATGACTACCCAACTGACAGCAGGCAGCATCTGTCATCAGCCATTGCAGTGTTGGCACAAGAGCATGTGAATGGGAGAGCCATGGGGCAGGGATGGAGGTGATGCAGGGCCCACTAGCATGGGTACCCGCTTACCAAAGCTTTATTGGCTACTGCTATGGCCAGGTAGCTAACATTCTAGCAGCAGAGAGTGACACTGAGTCCCCCATATAACACCATTCCTCAAGGAGAACCGCCAGACACTCTGGCAAACTTTTTGAACATCTTCCGCCCTGAAAGAAACAAACTCATTTTAACATGAATGAACACATATTCTGGATGTGGGTTCATACATCCTGTCCTTAGGGTCTCGGCCAGCACCGTGATTGAATCCGTATAGAGTGTTAAATCCACTGTCACGGGATCTCATATAACATCTCATCAGAACAAGGAACACACTTTTTAGCAAAAGAATTGTTGGAATGGGCACAGGACCATGGATTCCACTCCTTCTATCTCATGCTATACCATCTAGAAGCTGCCAGCTAGACAGAGCAAAGCATAGACAGACCTGCTGAAAGCTTAGCCGATGTACCAATTCAAAGGTGATACTTTGTGAGGACGGAGCACCATTCTCCAGGAGGCAGGATACATGACTTTTATATGGCACTGTGTTCACAATGCGTAGAAAACCCAAATCCAGGAACCAAGGAGTAGAGGCCAGAGTAGTCAGTCATCACTCTTGGTACACCCTTCTCCAGTTTTGATAGAAAACAGACTGCAGCCTGAAGGGACATAATGGCCAGGGGCTCAGATCCATCAGGCATGAGGGACTTGTCTCATCACCAGAAAAAAGCCACTGAAATTGGTCCTCACAGAGGAGGGAGAAGATGAGACCAGTTTTCATCCTGAAGCCAGCTATAGCATCAAAATCCATAATTTGTTTCACTAACTTTCCTCGTCTAAGTTCCCGCCAGGAACAGATGCTCACTGATAACTTGGAGGGGCTTTTTCCAGAATGTATAAGAAGAGGATCCAAGTGTTACAAGAGGTGGAGTAGTGGGTGTTTGATGGCACTGCTCAGATACCTATTCAGGAAGGAAAGCTTTTATTCCCCAGACCCTGAGTGCTGTTGGAAGATGGCCCTCTCTTCAGCTGTGTGGTTTGCCTCATCTAAAGAAAACTACCTGGTTATATGAAGATCACTCCTCTTTCCACAGGTAACCTATGTTGAATGACCCTCTTGCTCTAATTTGGGACAACTCTAAAAGGCTACCTACCTCAGGTCCAAAGCTCCATGTGGGTTGTTTGATGCTTTCGCCGAGACTGCAACATCTCTCCACTTGTCCCTCTGTCTCATCCTGCTTTCTCCCACCCCCTTCACAAGTACTTATCCAAGGGCACTCTTTAATAAACCGCACTCTGGGAACATGACCTACAACAGCCAGTAAAACTCAGGTTATTACCAGATGAGACAATTTGAATTCATAGGCTAGTGAGGCCTATGAATGAAAATACTTTGGTTATAAAAAAAAAAGTAGTCAATTTTATTAATACCAACCTTAATTTTGAGCCTCTGGCTAGTTGCCAATGGGTTTTGATCAAAGAGACATATATAGCAAAGTGAACTCTTTCAGAGAATTCTTAAATACATTCGGTCTCAGCACATGTCACTTCAGATGTCAGATTTCCAACCCTGATTTCAATTCTCAGTTTGGATTTTAGCCATTTTGTGAAAGAGAATGCATTTTCACAGAGCTCAGTAGATTCAAACATTCTTCAGAGTTTTGACACATGGTCAGGAAACTTTAGGAGGGTTAGTATGTTCATATACAGGGTGGGGCAAAAGTAGGTTTGCAGTTGTTCATATGGAAAATAACACAGTAATTAAAAATAACTATATAAGAATAAACTCTACTTCACATACTTACAACTGTAAATGTGCTTTTGCCCCACCCGGTATTCATTTCCAGAATCCTAAGGCTTCATGCCTTCGTTGCCTGTATGGCTCTTTTTTTTTTTTTCTAGCCCAATCAATTCTTGAGACTGAACCACACTGATAAAGCAAATGTTTAATAACTCAGAGATATTGAGATTTGTATTCCATGAGCAGAACTGCCGGAACTTTAAAACATGACTCGTTTTTATCAAACTCTAGGCATCGTTCTTTGAATTATGACTTCATATTCAACCACTAGCAGCTCTATAAACTCTGGAGATTTGGGGGCGTTCGGGGCAGATCAGAAAACTGGAATCGATATATCGTCAACTGCCCTCTGTTTGCTCATGTGCCTGGACAAATCAGCAAAGCAAGGTTTTTCTTCCTTGCCACTTCAAGTTTAGGTCTTGTCCCATCATCAAGAAAGTTTCCTCTTGGGAGACTTTGGGAAAAGATCAAAGTGGCTCCTCTGCATTCTTTTATGACCAAAAGTTATTGGTCTGAGGAAGTAGTTCAGAAAGCCTCTCCAATGAGTTTGCACAACTTAGCACTCTAATTGTACTAAAAAGGTAAGTCTCCACACTGTACTGCAGGTTCTTCTGGGTAGCACACACTGAGTATCATTAAGGGGACGAGGGCAAAGAAGAGGCACATACTTCATCATTTGCTGCCACTCATCATGTAATGAACCCGAGAGGTCACATTCAAATGCCAATCCTTCTACAAGTGATACAACGGAAGTTGGTGTGCATGCCTGTTCTTTTGATTTGAGTAAAGAATTGAGAACTTTCTTCCCTTTCCTTATGATATTTCAAACTTGCTTTTCCATTTGACATCAGATTTCAATCTTTTACTGCGTGTGGGCACGTGGGCTAATTTCTCCTGTGACGTTGTCGCAGGTAGATCACGCCTCCCCTTTTTCTTTACAACATTCTTACCATCGCCAGCTCTGCCCTCTTGGTTTGGCTATTCCATTGGCTCTAATAGTCTCTGGTTCAGGGAAGCATTAAAACAAACCCCTTCACCTCCCCAGTTTTGAAGGTAAGACACACAGGTGCCATACTTCTGCTGTGGCGAGGGCCACAGGGGGTCATGTCACCAACAGGCAAGGAGAACAAAGCAGTGAGGACCAGTGATTTAGCCCAGGTTCTGTCAGAGCCTGAGCCAGAGTTTGCATTTTCTGGGCCTGTGTGTTTTCCCGATTCGGTCGGACCATCTCCTTCAAACGGCCTTCGCATCGATTCAGCCAGCAGGAGGGGAGTTCGTCTGTGAGAATATTGAGCCCGGTCCTCCTGTTTTCCTCATCAATATGCATTTTGTACCTGCAGTAGTATCCTTTCTCTTCCTTTCAAAAGCATTTGCGCTTTCCGTTGAAAAGAGTGCTGCTTAACCTCATTGTCAACTTTGTTAGTATTACCAGCTTTGTCATTTTCAGCTGTGATTAGCCATTCGGTGGACCATCTATGTCTTGGGCTTCTCCTACACCATTTTTAAGTGCTATGAGGCCCTGGCCACCTGGGATGGGCACGGGGATCAAGGAAAGTGATCCAGAGATGATGTTTGTGCAGAGTCCTGAGGACGGTAGGAGTTTAGCAATCCATCTACACTCCTCCAGCTAATGATGGTGCCATTTGCCATCTGCTCCCCTCCCTGCCCTTATCTTTTTAATCTAAGTTCTCCTCACTCCCCAGCCAGCCGGCCCTTCTGTTCCAGGGAAGCTAATCAGCTTTCTGTAACCCCCAAGGACTGGCTGGGTACTGCCTGGCCACTTTCGTCAATGCTAGCCTTTCTCTGTGAATGTGTGTTCGTTACATCCTGAAAGGTCTCGTTCAAACTCAAGGGATCTAGGCAGCTGTCCCCAATGAATTCTCTTCTGATCCCTTTATTTCTCTCCTTCTCAGAGGTTATGCTTTTAGCTTATACAGTGTGACTCTAAACACCCAGACAAATCCCACTAGCATGACCATGATTTGGATGTCTACAGATAAAAACCGCTCAAAGAAAGGTGTCAGGATTCTCTTCGTGCACTTCTACGGAGACAGGAAATGTAGGGTTTACAGCATTGCATGTCAAGGTGGAAATCAGCACTGTAGGCAGTGTCTACGTCCCTTTCCCTGGGACTCCTAGGATCCTCATATCAAGACATAGTTCTCTATGTAAATTTAGCGTTATTATTTTTTTGTGTGAACAAAAGATGTGGTTTTATTTTTTAATACTTTATTATTTATGCTATTATGCTTGTCCCAAATTTTCCCCTTTGTCCCCTTTGCCCCCAGCCCAAACCCCGCTCTCATAGTCAATCCCCACATCATTGTCTACGTCCATGGGTCATGCATAACTGTTCCTTGACTAATCCTTTTAGATAGGAGTATTTGGGAGGAACTCTGGAGGGGAGATATATTAAAATAGGCTTTATAACCCCTATTAATTCTTTGTATTTTGTCTACCAACTGAGTCGTAGTCTCTTTAGGAATTTATCCATCTCTGTATTCCTGTAGAAGAATAAAGGAAACAAAATCATAACTTCCTAATTGTGTATAGAACTTTACAATTTATGTCTTAAGTAAATGTTGCCTCCTCTGAGAAACTATCCTGAATTCCCAGGAGAACTGCTGTCAACTTTCTTTGTGCTCCCGATACATCTCATCATACCACTAGCCTAGCACCTCCAGCAAAGTACTGTAATATCTGTTAGATGCCTGACTTCTTAGCAACAGAATACTTCGTGGGTGGGGAGCTTAACTTTTCCTTAGCATGCTTCTGTGGCCTGGCTCATGACAGAGCTCGAATAAATGAATGAGTGGATAAATGAACAAATGAATGGTATTTCTGTATTAAGTATTTGATAAAGGTTTGTTATATTACTCTTTGATTATAATAGAATAAAGAAAAAGAAAAGCTGATAAATCTTTTCGAGAACTATGGAAAAAAATATTTGCGAGAGAAAGTTTGGAGTTATAGGTGAAATTAAGTCTAAATTTTTCTAAATGTTCTTTTATCCCTGAAATAGATAATGAGGCATTAGTTTTATTAATTTGGGCCAGCACTTCTGCAGTGTTATAAAATTGATTTAATTACATCCTATCTCTTCCTAAGAGTTAGAAAAGAAAAAGTGTTCCAAGTTTTAAAAATTGTAGAACAAATAGCTACCATATAAATCATGGAGCATTAGGTGCTTCTGTGCGTATTTTCTCCTTCATGCTTAAATGTTAATCTCTGAGTTATGCACTGTAATAATAGATCCAACTGAAGAAACTGTTTCTGGGGCTAATGCATAAAATATGTGCATGCAATTTGAAAAATGGTTCATTCTTTGGAGGGAAAAAGAATGGCATGAAAGTTACTGCCACTCTGGGGAAACAGAACTTGATTATCTACAAGGTTAGCTGATTTTAAATACTGATTGCCAAACTGTTCAATAAAATATGAATACTTATTATGGCAATCCACATCACATGTTACATATTCTATTTCCGGGGCTGACATGCACCTTCTTAAAGAGACATACCCTAACTAGGTAACGTCAAACATTTTAAAGTGAGTAGAAATTGAGACTGAAGTTCTTCTCTCCTACTGGGTGCTCGACTGGACTTTAACCTCTAGGAAAAGACGAAAGCTATAAACAATACTTAGTATCCATGGTAACATGCATAAGAAGCTAATTATTTTTTCTTTACATTTTTAAATTTCAGAGCTTAATAGCATATTATATGCATTGCCTCAGGCCCACCATTTCTGCAGTTGGTCATTAAGTATCAGGAAATGCCCTCTTTACCAGTCATTATTGCTTAAATAAAATGCCACTTACAAGCCTTGTGAACAAAAGAACTACAGTGTCAGTGTAAGGCACACCTTGACTGTTGTAGTGACTTGGCATAGAGAGCAAGGACCCCCAGAGCACCTGGCCCCGAAGCCAGGTTCATGTCCTGAGAGCAACATTCACAAGGATGCCTTTTCATTTGTGGGTAATCAGACTCAGGTGTCCTTCAGATGAACACACCAGCAGCGAGGTGCCTGACTCGGGTTCTCACATGGTCAGCCTAGTTCCGTGAGGAGGCTGCAGGAGCAAAGAGTTCTGGGTAAACCCAACATGCGTTAATTCCACCTTTTGTGGCGAACCACTCCCTGATGTAGTAATCTGGAAGTTTGGGTTTTGTTACTATTTTTTTTTTAAAGGAAGGCTCGTTCACAACATGTGTTATGATTGAGAACATATAAAGGGAATAATTGCTTTCAAAATCTACCAGATGTTTCTTCTACAAAAGTAGCGTGATGACAACATTTTAATGGCAATCCAGAAAATTCAGTCCAAGTTGAACCCAAAATGCCTTTCTCTGGCTACAGAGGCTCCTTTTCCTTGGTCCCTGTACATCTGGGGGGCTTGCGGCAGGCAGGTGCCCATCTCGTAGCTTCAGCACTTGCCTGCGGAGAGAGCCTCAGAAGCCCCATCCCCAGATTGCTTGTGCAAAAAAAGGAAAAATATGTGCCGAAAACTAGAGCTAATCTAGGAAGTTCTAAATTTAGGTTGAATTTTTCTTCCAAGAGTTTGTTTGTAAATCTTGGAACCTGGAGCAAACATTTTCCCAAAGAAACATTGTAATAATTTAACCCCTAATTAAAATCAAATACTACACATTAGCAAAAACATCTTTTATTGACTATATTTTTTCCATTTTTTACCTACAATGGATTAAGTAGGCTTTTTGCGGACTTGTAGGGGAGCTAGATCCCCACATGCAATGGTTTCTGTGGGAAACTGGTCCCTACTCAAAAAGCTGGATGTGATGAACTCTCCTCCCACTGCCAAAGCCTCACGGAGACAAGAGAACTCCCTCCCACAACTCTCATGATGCCACCCAGAAGCAAGAAGGGGCAGCTTTTATTTTGGTAAGGGACAGTCCTAACTTTGGTGTTTGTATTTGGGGAACTGCCAGCACTTAATTTAGAAAGTATTACAACTATATTAGGCTGAAGGTGAACTCAAGAGTTTAGACCAAGAAGTGGAATAAGAAAACACAAAGAGTAAAGCGAAATAGAGAACTAAGACTTGAACGGGGGTAGACACTGCAGCTGAGAACTTCAGAGCTGGGCGGCAGCAAGACCAACGTTCCAGTGCCAAACAAGGCAATGCAATTTTATTTTTTATTAGAAAAAGTAAAGAAATTCCAAGGGAGTAAAGCAATAGATTGTGATGCTGATTGCAGGAACTTTCTTCTTTTATTCTTGCCTATGTTGCTTTAAAAGTAAGTTCTGAACAGTCTAAGCTGTCACAAAATCATGCATCCATCCCTCTTTCCTTCCATGGTCCACATCCTAGCTACCTGCCCCCCAAAAAGCTGTGAGCAGCAAAAGCTCTCCTTTCAGACAATTTCCCCATTGATTTTGCTCCCAAATGGCAAGAGAGAGAGAATTTTTCTGTGAGAAGGAGGGGTGAGGTGGGAAATGGGAAGAGGGGAGCCATGACCCATGAGAAAGAATGGGACTCAGTTGAAGAGATTTTCAGGGGCAGGGGTCCTTTTTTGGGTGGGAGGAGAGCGAGAGAGAGAGAGAGAGAAAACATAAGCTTTGATTCCAGGGGAAAGAGATTATAGCAGCAGGTCAGAATGAACACAGAGGAATGCTGTGAGGTGCATGAAATGATGCTTGGAATCTTGCAGAAAAAGAACACCAGAAACAAACAAAAATGTGATGAATTCAGATTTCTTGTAGCTCAGTTCCTAAGCTAGAACAGCAATTGTGGGGCTGACCCAGGACATCGCAGACCACAAAAATTGGGAGTCCGCACCCAGCTTTCCTAATAACCCAGGTGCAGGGAGGTCTCCAGTGTTCTTCAAGCTCTTCAGGAGAAACTTGAATCCAGTTTTGCTCACCCTCCAAGGGGCACCTCTAGAGACCTGAGTTTACATTCCCAGCTCTAGCAATGACTCCGAGGAACTTTGCCAGCTGGGCTGGGGTCCAAACCCCTTATGATTGTGAAGAAGTGGAGAGGGATTCCGAATTCAGACGTCGTGTTCTCTGTCATCACATATGTCTTATTATTTGGGGCAATTTGTTCTAATTGCCACCATTAGAACAAAATGGCAGAGAGAGAGCTTTTTTCAAAGTTGTTGGGTAGTACTTCTCAGGGCCGGTTAAGAAGAAGCCCACACTATAATGTATTCCTTTCAACACAAAAGAGGGCATTTGCAAAGGTCGTGTTGGTAGAGAAAGGGAAATAGCAGTCTGACTGGTGGGGTAGGTTGAAAGTATAGGTAAAATTGCATCAGTGAGCGGAGATTTCCCCTCTCCTCAGGGGCTGAAGTGTTGAGCTTTTTGTAAGGCTGGTCCCTGTCCCAATTTTCAGCAGCTTGATATAGAGGCGTAGTACTTTCAAATATGTTAATTTCAGAAAAATGTTTCTTCTTACTTGGTTCAAGTAATCCCTTCTTGGAGGAACTAAGTGAAGAGAAATAGAAAGGGTAATTGAAAAGAAAAGATAGATATGTTCCAATCTAGTGTGACTGTTAGAAATCTGACTTGGTGGGAACCCCCAGCCTCCAGGACATAGGCCGCCGCAGCAGGGTCCTGTGGCACAGCGACTTCTCCACTCAGTGACATTGGGGAGCATGGCCTGAACGGCGTAGATCATAAAACTGTATTGACCTCCTGAATAGCCAGCCCAAAAGTTGATGCTCAGAGGAGCACCGTGCCTGTCATCCATATCGGAGGGCTGCATTTCTAGTGCTCTTGCTCATTTCAAAGCAGGATTTGAGTTGGGTGGAAAGGAAGGTACATGCTATCCTGTCGGTGGGTTCCTAAATTTTAATGTATATGATCAGACTTAAGTAATTTTTTAAAGATTTTATTTATTTATATATTTTTAGAGAGAGGGGAAGGGAGGGAGTGAGGGAGAAAACACCAACATGAGTGAGAGACAGCGAATGGTTGTCTGTCACACACTGCCAACTGGGGACCTGGCCTGAAACCCAGGCATGTGCCCAGACTGGGAATTGAACCGGCAACCTTTCAGGTTACAGGATGATGCCCAACCCACTGAGCCACACCAGTCAGGGCAGGAATAAGTAATTTTTTAAAAAGATCCGCTGATTTGGATCTGCTTGAAAGTCTTTCTAAAAGTCTGAATGTCTGGATGATGAATACATTTGGAGCAAATATGAAGTTTGAGTGTTTTAAATAGTTCCATTTGACTATTAGACTTCCTCAGCAACAGTTATTGAGGGAGCTTCTTCAACAAATAATATAAGTGGTTTGTCTGGGTTCAACCATCATTTGCTACTCTTCCACATGTGCCCTTTGTTTGGGCTGGGTTACATTCCCTTTGTCTCTCAGGGTCACAGATCATCAAGAGGTGGAAAGGGTTGGAGAGATTATCTAGGCCAAGGGCTGTCACACTTTTCTGTAAAGGACCAGATAATAAATATTTCATGCTTTGCAGGCCATATGGTCTCTGTCACAACTACTAAACTCGGTCATTGTAGCATGAAATTCATCACAGATAACATTGGAACAAATAAGTGTGGCTGTGTTCCAACAAAATTTTATTTACAAAAACAGGCAACAGGCAGATTTGGCCATTGGGTTTTTGTTTGTCAACCTCTTTGCTAGTCCCACTTCCTCACTTTACAGATAGAAAAAGAAAACTGGAAAGATTGGGAATTTCCCAAAGACACTAGATGGTTCATAGCCAAGCCAGATCCCAAAGTTGAACAGAATCTAGAGTCCAGCTTTCTTTCTATCATGCCACACCAGCTACGTCTCATTTCGTGAAGTTTCTTCTGCCCTGTCGATGACACAGAGGTGAATCAAACAGTAGTATTTGAGGAAATTATGATCCAGCAACAAACAATTATTTAATTAAAAACACTTTGAAGAAAAGATTTTATAGGAGATTGTCACTAGTTATTGGCATTACTTTCAGTGCCCCTGTTAACGTTTCAAGATGCATCAAAAGAGTGAAAACTTGAAAGATTGTTATCATGGCATATGGTATCCTTTTAATAAGGGTTTTACTGGAGTTGATTTGAATAAAGCCAGTAAAAAAAAAAAAAGAGGAAAAAATGATCCAAAGTGGAGATGCCCCATGGATGACCGTACAGGATGAGGGCTGCCGCCTCGCGGACCGGAAGGATGACTTCCACCGAAGGTGCGCTGAGACAAAATTACACACACACGCACAACCACCACCACCATGGGAGAAACAAACATGAAAGATAATTAAACAATCTGGAAAAGACTATGAAATTAAACTTTGTAAAATATAAAATGAGATGTAGAAACCATTAGGAAAGGAGAATTAAAAACATCAACGAAGGTTCGCAAAAGACCCAAATGGGAATTGTAGGAATGAGAATTATCATTCAAGTTAGAAACTCCATAGAGTGTCTTCCTGGCAGGCCTGACTTACCTGCCATCACCTGTCCTCTCCAGGCTGTTCTGTCCTGAGGTTAGCTTTTACCTGAAATGGAAAGGGAAGTGCCCACCGTCCCTCTAGTTTCTTACCAGGCCTGTGACCCTCCTGTGAGTAAAGCCTTGCTAGGGCTTTAGGAGCTGTCAAAGAAGATTTCTAAAAGCCATACTCATCACTGCTTTCCTAACAAGGACCTGACCCTAGGAGGAGAGGACATAAGGCAGGGCCGGTAGAGCACCTTATTAGGAAGCCTTGGAGAAGGTGACTTTCTACCCCAAAGTAGGATACTTGACAAAAGGATGAAGAGTAGGATGCTGACTCTCAAGTTCACTGAGGGGCTCTCCAGGGAACCCTCTGATCCCTGACCTCCTGGGGCCTAGTCACTGAAAACTGGCTGCTGCTCCACCCAGGTCTGCCTGACCCCTTCCCGTTCTCTCCTTGGATAACCGTGACCCGCATTCTTCTGCCTGCCTCGCCCAGGCTTGGTACCCACGTGGTGGCTTCTGCTTTGATAGCCCCAACTCTGGCGTGGCCATACCCTGAGGACAACATTTTCACAGCTAAGCAGGATCTTTCTAGAAGGCTAACCCTCCCTTTGCTTCTGTTCCCAGGAATCACTTTTTTTCTGGGAAGCTCCTGAAGAGGGGACACACCTGCCCCAAGGATCCTGAACAACTCAATTGGGAAGGAGGAGGAGAGTGTTCACAGGCCTGGGACTCAGGAGAACTGCAGAGAGCTGCAGTTATTAGAATTTTGCAGTGATTTGGGCAGCACACTGATGGCCAAAGAAAACAATGCCATTAACACCATCGCTGGGCAGCAGATCTCTGCTGACAGAATGCCCGTTGGCTTCAGAGGGAGCCGGCCACCAGTGATGTTAAAATGTCCTCTGTCTCCTTTCAACCTGTACCTGGTCCAAAGCTGAGTCAGCAGTGAAAGCCATTTCTGGGACAAAATGAGGACCTTTGTTATCTTAAATTACTTGTACCATCTCACTCCCTCTATACAGCAAAATGTCTCTTAATAAAATCACCTCGATTTCCATAAGTGTGTAGTCCATCATCACAATGATGATTTTATTAGGCCACTGAAGTTCCCCTCAGAGAGTGTTAAAAGGCTAGCACACAGGGTGTCAGTTTAGTAGTGGAAGCTCAGTGTCCAGTTTCCTAACAGAAACTAAAATCTGGATTCTGGATATCTGAACAGACCTTCATGTTCAATGATATCCCAAGGCCAAAACTGTAGTGAAAATAGTCTTTATTATAACCCAAAATAAAATCCCAAAGAAACTCCCTTAGAAGAGCTACTTCTAGCAAAGTAGTATGAGAATAAAATACTTTCAATTCAGTTTTTACTCCTGTGTAAAAGTCACAGGCAGGAAGATGACCTATTACAATGTTCTTCTTGTTGCTTCCCCTGAAGCAGACCTGATGCGTGTGGGCTTTGGCTTGCAGCTTCAACAGATGCATGTGGCACATTTTCCGAGGCCTTTTAGTAGCAGCATAGTCAAGGGCCTGCCATTCAGAGGTGGGTTGGATGGAGGTGCCTCTCCGTTAGGTGCCTCCTTGGGAGACAGGGTAACAGAAGCGAGGAAGAGCTTCCTGGGCGCCAGTCCCCATTCTGCCAGAGATTGGTTGTGAGACAACCTTTCTGTGCCCTGGTCTCCTTATTTTAAAAAAAAAATAAGTGAAGACAATAGCCTGTCTCATAGAGTTGTTTTGAGGATCAATGTATAAATGCCTGTAAAGGACTTAACTCGTAATCGGTTAGTTATTAGCTAAGTGAAACTTCCTTCATTGCCAGAGCAAGTGCTACATGACATCGCACACTGCGGAGAGAAGCCCCTCTGAATTCCACATGCAGAGGGAGTCCTTTTACAGCTGTGTGGCCGCTGAGGAAGATAGAGACCTTTCCAAGAATACCTGGGCATTCTTAACTGAGAGAACATATCTTCATTAAAGAAGAATAGGACTTCGGTGAGCTGTTCTAAATGCAGGCTCTCCTGGCCAATGAAGGCAGGATTAGCACCTAGGTCATAGAGGTACTGGGGAATTAGTAACATAACCAGTGTAAAAGTGATTAGCACAGTGCTCGGCACAAGGCAGCACTAAGTGGACATTGGCTGCGATGCTCCTGAAGCGCTCACACACAGCACCCCAGTTAGAGCCCCCTCTGAGCCATTTGCCAGCTCCTTTTCACAGGCAGCCATCAGGGGCCTGGAGCAATTCCGTGAAGGTGTGTGCAGGTGCAGGAGCGGCCCGGGCTGAGGCCCGGGTGCTAGGCTCCATGGCCTGTGCTCTTCATAATAGGCCTCTCAGTGTCTCACCTTGCTTTCCTTTTGAGAGCGTGCGTGAGGGTCTTCTGATCTATTTACAAGACTTGGCCATCTTATAATGCAGGATTTTTGCAGTGTGCTCCCCTCAACCGGTGTGGGGGCCAGTACCTACCTGAGTGACTCTGACCTCCAGTGATTTAGTGATGCCATGCCGAGGTCTCTGCAACAAAGAGGAGGTGCTCCAAACAGCCTACAGTGTGTCCACCCTCCAAACCCCCAGCCCCTGAGAGCACCTCCTGACAGGGAGGGAAAACAACAACTCTGTGTAATGCTTGTAAACACACTAATTAGTGGACCAGCCATCACTATACTACAAAACCCAGTAACACCTCACATAACTCACATAGCTGTCGTTCTGTAACAGTTTATTCAGGTTTTAACCTTTGAGGTTCTCTCCTTTCTCTCACTTGCTGCTAATCTATGGAACCCATTAGCACCTATTCACCATTGCAAACGACTGCAGTGACCTGGGGTTCAGGAGTTCCTTGTTCTCCAAGACCTCAGTGTGATCCAGCAACCTGGCTTACTTGTGTTTCTAAACAAGCAAATTACAAAAACTTTAAGGAGTGAAAGGCAGGGGGGTCCCAATATTCAATGCACACTTGGATCTTGGAATTGCTGGGAAAGAATTGCTGCTGCCCATCACACTATAGTTCCATCTTCAGAAGGAAAGTGACCAGCCTTGGAAGTGACCAAGTGGTATTGCACTGCCCTGCCCACTGTATAGGGGATTTTCACATGGGTTGTCTCATTTGAATCTACCAAACCCTGTGAAGTAGGTAGGACATTTTAAAGAGAGAGAGAGAGAAAAAGTACTGAACCTCAGAGAGGTTTCGTGACTTGCCCCAGGTCACAGAGCCCTGACAGTATTCTGCTCTTGGTCCCGCATCCAGCCTGCTCAGCCACCCAGCCTCCCTGCGTGGAGTAGGAAATGGAGCTAACCCTGCGCCGGAGCAACCCCCAGCAGGGGTGCCGTGAGAGTCTGGGCAGATTATTAGAACACGACAATTTGAACAGCTTGATAGGATTTAATTGTTTGGAAGGTATTCAACATGGTATTTCCAAACCCTAAAGGAGGACGCTGGAGACTGTTTTCCCAGATAATGACACGCTACCTTAATTTTGGAAAGTGCTTTCATGTTTACAAAGCACTTTCACAATTATCTTCTTTGATTCCGGACCTGGTCTGGGATTGGCGTGAAAGGTTTCATTTTCGTTACGGTATAATAACGTACTGGAGTTGAGAGAAAGGGAGAGAAATGGGCCTTTTTGACACCACCTTTCTCTCTTCTTACTTGCGACCTGCAGGCCAGGTGTGCGCACTGGGCCAGGGATGGAGCCCTGAGTCCGGTTCTTTCTGCCCTGCAGGCACCATCCACTTGGCTTTCTTGCCCGGTGAGCTTTCTGACCTCAGAGGGATATGTGTTTTACTGCCTGCAAAGGTGTTTTACGGACTTGAGTTAATGTCCACAGGGACTCATTTGCAAGCGAGCTTATGGGTGAGCCAAATAGCCCAGCTGCAGCTGCTGGGAGCAAGGAGCTGGGGAAGGCGTTACAGGCCTGGAGGGGTCTTAAGGGGACATGAAGTATGAAACCCTTCCCGACTGTGGATTTAAACCTCCCCAGGTGAAAGCCAGCCCTAGCCCTTTTCTTCTTTTTCTCTTTCTTTTTCTTCTTTTTCTTTCCCTCCCTCCC
>PVJD01011480.1:0-45979 GCA_004026545.1 Mormoops blainvillei
AGGAAGTTGAAAGACCTGCCTTAGCAGGTGGAGTGAAGGAAGTCTGGCCTGGAGTGGCCGGTAACAATAAAAATTACACAAAGGCACTGAAGGTCAAAGAAGTAATCTGACACCCTCCACGGCCACTATCTGGGCAGCACTGAGTTGCTCGTCCAACTGCGCCCTCTACCTCCCACTTCCCAAGCAACTGTATCTATTCCGGGGCCTTCCAAGAATTCTCATAGATGGCAACAAACAAAGTGACCCATTTGGACAAGGTCTGAGTCAATCTTGTTCCAATAGGAGACCAAAACAGATGAGTGTCCTTAACATAGTAAGTCATATACCAATTTGGTAAACTGCCTCTGGTGTACTCATAGATCTTTGTGATTTCTCTTATTGCCAGGTTTTTAAAAGTTATTCATGATGTCAGCAAATTCCCAGGAATCCAACGAAAATCAAGGTTCCTACTGGGTTTTATTTTGAAAGTGTTCCCTGTAGAAATATAAAAATCTCTGATTGCTGTATTCATATTGTCTCTTTTGTCTTAAAAGAGAAATCTGGCTGATCACAATCTTTGAATTTACAGGAGCTTGTACTTTTATGTGAAATTATACTCCAATGAAACATTACCTTTTGGGAAGGTGCCCACTGGATACTAACTCACAAATAGCAGCAGGTCTAATCAGACCAAAAAGAAACACGACAGGATCCAGAAAAATAAAACACCGCTTTGATCAATATTTCAAACACCTACTGCATGCCTAGCTCAGTAAACACACAAACGAGCCTGTCAAACCCAGCCTAGCTACTGGAACCCCCCTGCTGTTTTCATCACATTGCTCATCTTGAACTTTAAAATAAAAATAAAATCTAAAACCAAACACCAAACCACCTGTCTTCCATTTTGTGACTATACACACTGAGGAAGTGAAGTGTGATGAGCTGAAATAATGACAGTGTGGGGAGGGGGATGAAAGAGCTCACGCATTTATAGAACTTAAAATCACTAGAGGTCAGAGTTGAGGCCAGGGCTCAAGGGTGAGCCTGCAAAAATAAAGGTTTCAGACAAAATTGCAGGCATAGTCTCGGGTCTGTGTGCTCTCACCCACGGCGCCCTGCTGGTCTGCATTGACTGGCTACCCCTCCAGGGATGGGGGTACTTGTTTGCCTTCTAGCCAATTGTGTAGGCAGTGCCATGTGTTACCCTTGCCCTGAAACCTGCGAGATCCACCAGATTCACCCTGTCTTCCCCCTCCAGGGTAGAGAGGGTATTAGGACACTCTACAGAACGGTCAAGCCCCTACAGCAGGGGTTGTCAAACTTTTTTCTCTAAGGGTCGGGTGAATACTATGTATACTTTGTAGCCCATATAGTTTCTGCCAGCACTACTCAACCTGACCCTTGCAGCGCAGACAATGGGTAAACAAATGAGCATGGCTGTGTTACAACTGTTACTGGGGAGACCTGCGCTGCCCACCCCCCCCCACCCCCCCGCCGCCTCTCTTTGGTTCTTGTCTTGCTTGCAAGTGAAGAATTCAAGCAAGAGACAACACTTACGGTGGAAATGAGATAGCAAGTTTATGAAACACACGAGCACAAAGCTACGAGCAGGCTCCCAGCTAGTCTGAACGCCCACGCCTAGAAGAAATAGTTTTTAGTTAAGTTCGTTAATAAGTTTGTTCAATACACTCGAGCACGTGGCTACAAGCGGGCACTCAGCTAATCTGAGCGCACAGACTGTTGGGTGGGTTCAGGGGTTATATACTTTAATCGACTCCTAAGTTCCCGTCCTTCTCCCCCTTCTAGACCTTGGGCATAATGTCCAGACACGAAGGCTTTCTTTCTCATCTAGTAAAGGCTCTTTGTCTTAAAAGTTGCTACAGAGACTCCCTTTCCCAGTACACAGAGTTTTGAGGACTCCCCTCCTCCTGCGCTATCTTTGCTTGGGATGTTTGGAACGTCTGGCAGTCTTATCGGCCTGGCTCAGGACTGCTGAGTAGCCGGTGACACATGTCTCCCTCCCCCTCCCAGCCGCACTTTACTAACTGGCCTACCTAACACAACTTTGGATGGTAGACACAGAGATTTGAGTTGCATATAAGTTTCATGTGTCACAACCTTGCACTCTTTTTATTATTATTAAACCATTTAAACATTGGAAAAATGTGAAAACCATACTTAGCACACAGGCCATAGTTGCCCCCTAGGCTGAAAGACCCGGTACCTGCACTACACACTGACGTGAGTAAGAAATGAGTCTGATTGTGTTAAGTCTCTGGGCCTGTTACAGCAGTTGAATAACTCTAATTAGAAAGCACACGAAGAACCTTAGCCATCCTGAAAAGAAAAGATCGTACAAACTGTTTCAGAAGTGAATAAAGAGTTTCCGGTCTGGGTCCTTGTGACAAGCTTCAGCATCCAGACTTCCCTGAACTCAAAGACTTCCACAAGCAGTTTTTTTTTTTTTTCCTTCGCCTAACTCCTCCCCTCGCCCTTTTTAACATTTGTCAAAGATAATGTGATGGGCTGACCAACTCTCCAAGCTTTGTTTTTGAGACAAATCCTGCCAGTCACCAATTTCTGAAGGACGGATATCTGGGAACAGAAGTGGTACTTGTCTTTTTTTTTTTTAACTTTCATTTCTTTATTTTTATCTTAGAGAGGGGGCAAGGGAGGAAGAAAGAGAGGGAGAGAAACATCGATGTCTGAGAGAAACATGATCGGTTGCCTCTCGCACGCCCCCTACTGGGGACCTGGCCCACAGCCCAGGCCTGTGCCCCAGCTGGGAATTGAACTGGCAACCCACTAACCCACACCACTCAAGGCAGAAATTACTTTTAAATTATCATCTCATCTTTCATTTCTACTTTTCTGATTTTTTTAAAAAATGTAGTTTTTTCCCTAAGTTCATTATAAAATTTTTGTCTCATCATTATAAAAGTATACACACATTTGGGTTGTGCTTTATCTTTTATGGTTGTTTTTTACCATTCTTTGTACTAATGATATTTTTAAAATATATACAAGTTATTTGATAAATATGTACACATCTCTTACACACAGTGCTTTTCTGATGCCACTTTTCTTGTTTATCTCTTTTTAATAAAAAGCCATGTTCTATGACTCTACTCTAAATTTCAAATATGTGCTGAGTAATGGCTCTATAAAATACAGTACCAGATAAAAGTAGAATACTGATTACTAGATATAAAACACCATCTTGAAATCTAAGCACTACCCTTTTAATCTTCTAAAACAGCTAAATGGTACTTATTACATCATTAGTTATGCATGCCAGAAAACATTCTTTGTTCATTTTTCTGATATTGAAAAAGCATGATTTTTGTTATCTTAAAAACTGTTTTAAGTTATCTGATGGTCAAACGAAAATGGAGTTGTGCTGCAAGAAGGAACTCTGGCCCCTCTATTGGTATGATCACACACAAAATTTGAAAGGCCTCTCTTCCCACAGGAAAGACACAGAGAAAGGTGGCTACCGTTAACTACAATTAAATTTCGGATTGTAAAAGGAGAGAACATTCCATCCTCTCTCTTCTCATTGCTTTACCCCTATTCGTCCTTGAGCTGAGCACATACAATTTCATGCTCAAAGCCATTACCACCCCTGCCATCCCCAGACTCTGCACACCTGGGCCCGCAATGATTACCATTTGAAGAGCTCACTAAATTCAACCCCCCTGATGCCGCATCCTCTTCCCTACTCCCAGTGAAGGCCAGACAGAATTTGTAGCTGGAATGGCAATATGAAGGTGTTCTCTGAACCCATAAAAAAAACCCATCCTATCTGTTAATAAGCCTGGTATTTAGCAGAGTTAGCACACAAAATGAATACTGAATGAATGAGTGAATGAATGAAATGAATCATAAACAAAGATTAAAATTAGATAACACCAGGGCAAAGTCTTTCTATTGAGGACAGTGCAAGCAAAGAGATAAGCCTTGTCTAGCATGGCTCAGTGGACTGAGTGCCGGCCTGCTAATTGAAAGGTCGCTGGTTCGATTCCCCAGTTAGGGCACATGCCTGTGTTGTAGGCCAGGTCCCCAGTAGGGGGCGCGAGAGAGGCAACCACACATTGACGTTTCTCTGCCTCTCTTTCTCCCTCCTTTCTCCTCTCTCTAAAAATAAATAAATGGAATTTTTAAAAACAAAAACAAGAGAGATGAATTCTCAGGAGTTTGATTAAAACTAAATTTAGAGGCTGCTTTTACTCTGGTTTCTATCTCCCCCCCAGCAGTGCTTATTCTCATAACAAGACCATTAGCGGGTTTTCTTTTTTTCCAACTTCACAATCCATACCAATGCTGTGCCATCACTCTGTTTGGTTTTCTAACACCCAATCCCACTGCTCCTAAATTACATATATACATATATAATTGCATTTTAAATGAAAGTGAATTTATTTTAACTTTGTTTTGGATATTTCTTGCCACCCGTGGAGCTGGCTGGCAACATTTCAGGAGGCTGCAAATCAGAGTTGCCAGAAAGTGCACTAGCAGAAAAGCATGAGTGCAGCTCATTGTAATGATCTCTCAGTGGTCTTTGTGCGCCTTTCTGCTCGAGCCAGAACAAATGCTCAACGACCTTGTCTTTGACATTGGGTCATTTCCTGCCTTCGGGAGTGACTTTGGCTCACTTTGTAATTAATCTGTACTTTGGAGGTTCTAATGAAAATTTTATATTGTAAAACGCCAACACAGCAATCTATACTTAGCCTAATGCTCACACTCCATCATTCTCAACACACACACATACACACTCACACTCAGCCCTAATATTAAAAGGAAGTCCTCTGCCCACCTTAGCTGACCGCACAGTTTCCCGGTGCATTCATTCTTGCTCATGCTAATGTTTTTGCCGAACCCCACGGGGCCATGTACAAACTTAAAGTAGGGAAGCACATCATGTACAGAAGCCAGCTAAGAAATAAATTAGTAGAGGATTTCGTTTCCCAATGGATCATGCAGAAGGAAAAAGTAGAAGGTATCTCCTTGGATGAGGCGATTTAATTCACCAAATATCTCAACAGTTGTTATGTGCAGAGACTGTTTAAGCCACGTGACAATATAAATGAATAAAGCACAGGTCCTGCCTTCAGGAAGTGTCCCAGCCTTGTTCCTGGGGCCCACAGTTGTCTGCCTCTGCTCCAAAGCTACCCCTGACCTCAGTCCACCCACAGACTTCCTTCCATGGAAGCCTCAGGGAGATCACCCTCTTCCAGCTGCAAGCCGCCAACTGCTCGCACTTTACTTGGACTTCTATCCAGCGACTACGCGGTGCACTTGGGCCTCATGGCAGTGACCTTTGTACCTCTGGGTCCTGAATCACAGTAGGGTTACTTAATGGTTTTGGAAAGAATGAAAAAAAATAAACCAAAAAACCCAACCACCTCACGGTGGTGTGTGGTTGGAGCTAAGGTTATAAAAACGAAGACTAAAGGTAAGAATTCTTGGAAGTTCTTGATTCAAACTTAGCTTTCCAAATATGTAGGGCTCCCAGATAAGATACAGGACACCCAGTTTAATTTGCATTGCAGATAAACAATGAAATGAATTTTTTTAGTATAAGTATAACCCAAATACTGCGTGGCACATACCGTATTTTGCCATGTATAACGTGCACTTTTTTGCCCAAATTTTTGAGGGAGAAATAAGCGTGCATATTATACATGGGTAGTACTAGCTCTGTATCTATATAAATGTTTTTAAATCTTTTATTTATGTTTATGTTAAAAGTGCAACTCTAGAAAGCAGTAATGATATCCGTATGCATAATACCACCCTGGGATACAATAATCAGCTTTGTTTCTGCACATAAATAATAAATAATTGAATTCAAAAATTAAAAGGGAAGATTTTTTTTCCCTTAAAGTTTGGGCCAAAAATGTGGGTGCACATTATTCACAGCAAAATACAGAATTCCTACTTGGGGGGTTGGCGGGGGTGGGGGTGAGGAGGGAGGAAATCATTGTTTTACCTGAAATTCAAATTTAACTGAGTATCTTGTATTTTTATTTGTTAAATCTGGCAACCCTACAGATACAGAATTTTGAGATTCCTTGGGGTTAAAATACCTCACTTTTGAATTAGAAATAATCCCTAGGAGGGTCATAACCTCAAGGTAATTTTTTAAAAAGATTTTATTTGTTTATTTGTTTGTTTATTTATTTATTTATTTATGAGACAGAGGGGAAGGGAAGAAGAAAGAGAGGGAGAGAAACATCAATGTGTGGTTGCCTCTCATGCACCCCTACTGGGGACCTGGCCCGCAACCCAGGCATGTGCCCTGACTGGGAATCGAACTAGAGACCCTTTGGTTCACAGGCCAGTGCTCAATCCACTGAGCCACACCAGCCAGGGATCATGTCCATTATTTTAAACAGTCCTCATTCAGCATGAATGGCTTCAGAAAATTAATTTGTGAACAGAGAATAAGACTGTACAGTTGGAAATTTTAGGGATTGAAGCATTTCTTTCTTTAGTAGTGGGTAAGGCTGCATAAAATTTAGGATTATAAAACACATACAGAAAGTAAAAATAGGCAACCAAAAGTTAACAAATAGGAACGACCAGGAAACAATGGGGACATTTTGATGCGGTTCGTGTTGCTGGTTGGGGTCCTGTTCAGTGTTACTTCTTGGTTTACTTTGCATAATTTATTTCTCCGGAATATCTGTACTTCATGTGACACAGTATTTGAGTGCTCTATGCACTTGCTTATACTTTCTACTATTCCGCTGGCTCCCTGAAGACAAGGAATCTCAATTATTCTTGTGTCCTACAGCCCAGCTCCTCCCTGATTACGGGGAAGGTTAGCATAAATATTTGCTCCCTCTTGTGGATGACTGTGTCGTTATGTCTGGGTTAATTGACAGGCGGTACAGCTCAGCCACATCAAGCTCACAGATCATTCTGACATTGTTCCATCCCCGCTGCCGTCCCACCCAACAATGGTGTTTGCCAGTATAACCACTCTTCAAGCATGTGCCACTGGGTACCAAATAAAGCCATCAGGGAAGAAAGGGAAGCAGAAAGAAGACAGAACATGGCAGATGTTCTACTCCCACGTGATGGTTTCCAGTGGGTTCTCCTCCCCTCAGTTTTGACTTATGCCAGGTTCTTATGGGCAACCATACATCCCTATTTATTTGGGACAATTCTGGTTTATGTTGGTTGTCCCGGAATAAGTATCCGGATCCCCACCCCCTGCTTCCCATTCAGAAATGATGGCCATCCCACTCACAGAGAACCCAGGAACTCAGTTTAAATAGAGAGGCGGCATGGAAATACACGACAGAGTACAAAAATATTTGTCTTCAGGTAAGACATTCACCCAAGTTAATCAGCACCTCTCTTTGTGCCCCGCTCAAGAACTAGAAACTAGAATGACAGAGTCATATGGCGGGGAGTACTGTGTTTTGTAATCTCCTCTGTCCCCAATCATGGTGAAAGAACTAGATGCACATTAGGACCACCTAGGCCCCAGAAGCTTTCAAAAACACACAAAATCACAGCCCTTTCCCCTCCCGCAGAGATTCTTATGTAGCAAATCTGAGTAGGGCCAAGAAATCTGTATTTTTTTTAAAGTTCACTCAAGTGAGTCTTCTGTGCAAGTATCTGGCAAATACTGATCTGATGTAATCGCCTCCCCTCTGGTCGGAAGAAGTTAGATATTTAGAAGCTGGGCCGCATGGGGCCTTGGCAGGCTGCTCACCAATGCTTCGCTGGAGCACAGGAGAAAAAATACCGCCAGGCCAGGAGGAAGATCTTGGGGGAGCCGCCAAAGCATGCGCTCACTGCTCTACAAGAACTGCACCATTTAACCCTTCACACAATGAGGAGGCGGACACGCAATTCATCACATTGCTCAAAGTTACACATCCCACGGAGGCACTCCAATGCCATCCAAGCTGGCTTCAGGGCCTGAACTTACCCACTATTCTCTATGCAGACAAAATATTTATTTGGATTAAAACTAGTTTTAATGGTGCTTTGTCATTAAGCCTAGGGCAAAAAAGAAAAAAAAAAACAGAGGGAAGGGTGAAGGGTTGAGAAATTTTGTTGATTCAGTAGTTCTAAGCAGAGAAGATGTGACTAGAAATTGTAGTTAAATAACAGGACACAAATAGGAAAGAAAAACTCCTTGGTTCCTGTCCTGAGTTCTACACTCAGTAAGCAGGACTTCGCCCGGGGCAGGGCAGCCCCTGTGAAACTCTAACCTCCTACCAGGCAATCTCGTCATCCTTGTTAGTCTACATTTTTCTGACTTTGAGCCCTTCCTAATCTTGATTTTAAAAGACTGAAGTTGCTGTGCAACTTCATGGTGGTGGGTGGAGGTCTGGCTAGATCTGACTCCCAAGACTTGTTGATCTGGCCCAGGGACAAGACGGAGACCCTGTGGCATGACACTGACGTGCACCCAGCTCCTATGCCCAATGGTAGGCTGCATCATTTGGGTCTCCATTCGCCTGTGTTCAGCCCTCATGCACTTTCTGTACGAATGGCCAGCACAGTCTGTTTTGGAGACTTGAATGTCAAGAGGGTAATGGTGGTGCCAAAAGTTTACTCACAGCCAACCCAGTTGGGAAGAACCGCTTCCCCCATGGGCCAATTCTCAAGCGATAACTGTGTGAATATGAGAGGAAAACAGCTGGTCAGATTCATCTGCACACATCATTTAGTCCTACTGAACTGCAGTGTATGGGACAGCGCCGACGGGCTGGGGTAACCTTTGGGTAAACAGGCAGCAGCGGGAGTAAGGAGGCGTGGAAGAGCTTATAGAACAACCGTAATTAGAAAGGGAGAAAGAGGGCTTGGATCATAAATTTTCAGTGGAAGGCAAAGGATACATTTAACAGAGTCAAGAGAATTGAATGCCGCAGAAAGGTCTAGAAAAATGAAGAATGAAGGATGTTACTGAATTTTGCAAAAACGGTTTCTTTGTGACCTTCAAGAAAGGAGCTACAGTAAAATAGCAGAATATAGGCCAAGTGCTGAGAATTAAGGAAGGATTAATGAGTAGAGAAGTGAAAGCAGCTGGTATACAAAACATGTTCCAGCATTTTGGTAAATTGAAGGGGCGGACCCAATGTCGGTAGCTCAAGAGACGAACAGAGTAAAACCAAGACCTTTCTCAGCTGGGGGGAATCAATGTATGATTGATGCCTAGAGGAAAGACCAATACAGAGGGAGAGCAAAGGTAAGGCTCAGGAACAGGGAAATAGAAAGGAAAACAAAACCATTCGCTTTATAATGAGGGAAAAATGAAATGTGTAGGGGTACGGAATTGTAGGAAACCAACAGGGAGCTTGGGCAAGGGCTAGAACGGGAAGAATTGTAAATGTGCAGAAGACAAAGCATGAGGGACAAGAAATGAACGCATCAGGATCATGGTATATGCCAGGAACTATACTGGGTCTTTCATAGTCGCCGTTTCATTTTCTACACCGAACATACAATGACATCGGTATATTGCTCTTTGCAAAAAAGAAAACTAAGGCTCACAGATATGAAGCCGACTTCTGTGACAGAGCCAGGATTAAAACACAGGCCTCACCGCTCCCCTGACTTGAATACATGATGAAACCAAAAAAGGAAAGAGATGTTACTGGGTAGAGGGGAATGTTGTCCACATCACAATTTCAGCCACTGGGAAATTTATTCCAATATGCAATGTGATAAACTGATAATTCCTGCCAGAATACCTCCTACCAAGTCCACCAACTTCATCTTATCTACTTGTTTTGCAAGAGAGAGCTACAAAAGGAGCACCTGTCGTGTATAAAATTAGGTAAGTTTTATGCAAACGAGATAAAAAAAACTAATTTATGCTTGACTTAACATCGTGAGAAACACCCAATATGCCCTTCAGTTGACTCAGCCTTCTCAAGATGAAAGCTCAGGCTGCTCTCCAATTCTTAATTGCGTCCTTAATAATTTACCTGGCAACAAAGGCAAAGTAATAAAAAACCCACCTGGACCCAAAAAGAAGACATTCTAGTGCAATGGTTACCAACCATGTGTCCTATACTGTCAAAGAATTCAGGCATTTTTGAGTGTATTTAAACGAGTTTTAATATCTGATAAATCTGTTGAAAATTGGAACTCTACCCTCAACAAAGCCGCCCAATCTCTATGAAATGCCAAGCATGTTTGCCTTCCACCAGAATCATATCAACTCCAGGAGGTAACTAGATCATGTCTGATGCACTAGACCTTTTTTTTTCCCCCTAAGAAAATATTTTAGATTTTATTTACTTTTTTAGAGAGAGGGGAAGGGAGGAAGAAAAAGAGGAAAACATCAACATATTGAAAAGATACACAGTTGCCTCTCGCACAGCCCCAACTGGGGACCTGGCCCACAACCCAGGCACGTATCCTGACTGGGAATTGAACCAGCGACCTTTTGGTCCACAGGCCAGTACTCAATCCATTGAGCCACACCAGCCAGGGATGATATACTCCACTTTCTTACTAGTGATGAATACAATGCCAGGCAGGACTGAAAGATTTCAAGTTTCTAACTGACCTTCAGTACATGCAAAAGTGAAATGATGGTATCGCTGAACAGCTCTGGAATCTGAAAGTTTCCTTTATTATTTATTAGTACATCCACTTTGACATTACTGATGTCATAACATTAGCATAAAACACCGTCCACACTATACTCTCCCAAACATTAGCTCCATTAAATTTCCATTAATGTTATGCCTAAATAGGATTCTGTAATCAGCTCGTTTAGTAGAGATTGGTTTAAGCCAAGTTCAAGAGCATCCTAAAGAGGACAACTAAGAGTCTTTGATATCTTATTGTGATGGTAATCCCCAAAGGGGTAGTATTGATAGTCAGCATTTTCAAACTGTATTTGGGCAAAAGTTTCCCTTTTGGAGAGTATCTTCAGGGACATCCAGGGGTTCCCCAAAACATACATTGACAGCGTTGAAACGGACAACTACTAATTACACATCACTGAGAAAATCTGGGTCAGAAACAGAAAATTAGTGAACATTGGTAATTCAATTTGATTGTCTCTCACCATTTCATCATTCTTTTTGCTTACCAAATTTCCATTTCTATACACAAACACCTACACAGCACAGAAATTTTGAATGAGGAGTAGGGAAGCCATTTTGAAATATAACCGATGTTTTGTTGGCTCTCACTCTCCTTAACTATTGGGGAGCCAGCCCACTGTTCCTTGCAGCAGAGGTCCCGAAACCGTTTGGCACCGGGGACCGGTTTCCTGGAAGACAAGTTTTCCGTGAGGGTCACAGCGGTTGCAGGGGGATGGTGTCAGGATGATTCAAGCACATTACATTTAAGCTCATCTCCTGCTGTGCAGCTGGAAGCCTGGAGCCTTGGGATCCCTGCCTTATAGAACTGCCTCCAATTACTTCTAGGAGCCTCCAGCAAGTGCCTAGATGAGCTTGAACACTCCTGTTTGCCTCTATGATGTATCGGCCATGCATTCCCTTCATGCCCCCACATCTGCATGGAAGTTTCCCCTCGGCACCTCCAGGGGGCGCCGAGAAGTGGCTGCTTTCCATGAGGCAATAACTTCACCTGAAATTCCCCCTCTTTTTTCCACCTTTCTAAATTCTACTCATTTAAGATACCCAAGTTAAGTTCCGTTTTTACCATATACCTTTGAGCTTCATTTTTTTCACTCCACAGCAACTTCCCTAACCAGCAGTTCTCATCTGGGGGCACTACTGTCTCCCAAGCAACCCTTGGCAATATCTGGGCACATTTTTGATGGTCATGACAGAGGGCATGCCGCCGGTATCTACTAGATAGAAGTCACGGATGCTGAGGAGAGTCCTACACTGCACGGGACAGCGCCCTCCGCCCCAGCCAGGAATGATCCAAAAGGGCAAGGGCGCCAAGCTGGATAAACCCTGCATGAAAACATACAATTACATAATGTTTTAATTTTTTTGCAAAATAAATCAATGAAAATCAGCAAGAACTTTGAAGACCCTTAACCAAGGAAGATACATGAGTGGCCAATAAGCACATGAAAAGATGCCCAGTATCATTCGTCATCAGGGGATTGCAAGTCACGCCACCTTGAAAAACCATCTCACGCGCTCTACAGTGACTGTAACCAAAGGCCGATAAATGAATGGCAACAGTGGTCAAGGACACTGGGAAACCGGAACTCTCGCACACGACTGGTAGAAATGTGAAATGACAGTCACTTTGGAAAAACTCGGCAGTTTCTTAAAACATTAGACATAAAATTCCTGTAAGACTTAGCAATTCCACTTCTTATTATTTACCCAAGGGAAATAAAAATGTGTACCTGTACAAAGACTCCCGTGAACATGTATATAACAACTTTATTCATGATAGCGAATCAATGGAAGCAATCCAAATGTCCAATATCTGGTGAATGGATACACAAAATTAGGCGCATCCCCACAACGGAATAGTAAGCAATGAAAAGGAACGAACCACTCAGATGTGAGACAACATACCTTATGATCAAGTGTTTAATAAAGCTGAAGTTTTGCACAGAAATTAGACAGCTACCAATATCAAGTGTGAAAGAGAGGGAGCTACACTGAACCACTCCCTTGGCCTCGTACTCCAGGGACCCCAGAGGGCACCCCACAGAGCCCAAGGAACCATGGCCCCTGGGCGGAGTTCAGAGACTCTGTCCGGTCCAGCTCATTCCCAGATTCCTTGTACCTCCCTGAAACTTTAACAGTCATGGTTACCATCCTCAAAAGCCTTTCATTAAAGTCACCTCTACCACTTTGCTATTTTTGGAGCTGACTTATTTCCTAGTCTCAAGTTAGGGAAGAGGGCGAGTTACGTGAGAAGGAGAAAAAACAAATTCAAAAGAGATCTATGAATCCTGATTATGGATTCTGTGCACTACCATAATGAAATCCTCTGACGAGACTGATTTCTACCCTTCTTTAATAACGGTTCACCCCAATTGTGCACAGTTCATAGGTGAGGGCCATGGGTTCACGTGGCCCCAGGTCTGCATGGATCTGCCTATCGGTGCTCCAGGAGTTCACTGCTGCAACCAGTTCTGAAAGTCACTGAAAATATTTACAAAAATTTCTTTTGACCAGATATCATTATAGTATGTTATTAACCTCAACTGCTTTTTCTAAAGAGTTCATCTCATAGATTCCTAAGTTCCTGACTTCTTTTCTCATTAATTCTTTTTTCAGATGTTTAAAAAGATTTAAGGATGTTTATGTACTTGTAACTAAAATCCTTTTTTGGAGAGTTTATTTCTCAGGTTCAATCAGACAAGGGCCACAATGAAGAGGTGTGTTGGTTTCTCCTGACACTTTAATATGGGCTAAATACATAACTGTGAGAAGTTAAGCATTTCCCTGCCAAAACTGGCCATGGGGTTGGTTGATTCCCTGTATCATCTGACATCTAAATGAAAAAAGGAATCTAAAACTTAGTTTAGTGATAACACATGCTTTGGACTCGCAAACTTTTTTTGTAAAAGCCCAGAGTAAATACTTCACTTTGCAGACCTTATGATCTCCCTCACAACTCCTCAACCTTGTCCCTGTGAAGTGCAAAAGCAGTCACGGTCAACAGGTAAATGAACGGACATGAATGAGTTCCGATAAAACTTTACTTACAAAATAGGTGGAGGTCTGCCTTTGGCCTATGGACCATAATCGTTTGCTGACCACTGACTTGGGTGGAAAATTTTATAAGGTGTAGAAAAAAAAAAAAGACTGAACCAAAGTATTATTTCCTGTCATAAACTAGAATGACTGTCCAGTTTGTCAGTTAAGGACGTCAAGCTTAGCCGTGACCAGAGTGGCTCGGTTGGTTTGGAGTCTGCTTGCAAAGCTAGGGGCCCCTGGTTCCTTTTCCAGTAAGGGCACAGGCCTGGGTTGCTGGCCTGGCCGTTTGGGGCAAGTGCCAGAGGCAGCCGATTGATGTTCCGGTCAGACATGGATGGGTCTCTCCCTCTTTCTCCCTCCCTTCCCCTCTCTCTAAAAATAAATAAATAAAATCTTTAAAGGGAAAAAGAAAAAGAATATCAAGCTTATTACCCCAAGAACATATGGGGTGGAACATCAAAAAAGTTACTTCCTACTTTTATACTATTCATTAAAGACATGAACTCATTTAAATATCAAAGGAAATTTTCTTTTTCTGTTACCCATGATTATTGACAGGCTCTGACTGAAGAACAACCAGAGGTGCTTATAAGCTACTTCTCTTTGTTTTCACCCTTCCCTTCCTTTTGCTAAATCTCAAAGCAATCCTGCAGAAGCTTACTTTCCAAAGACGGGGAAAAATTATACCTGGCAGAGAAGTTAGTCGAAAACTAAGGCTGTCAGGGGCCAAACCGATGGATGACATAAAGGCATCAACCCCAACCACCCAGTGTTTTTAAAATAATGTCTATTGCCTTTTCTCGGTTATGTATGAGATGCTAGTATACATTTAACTTCAAGACAACTGTCCTAGTCCCCTTGTATCACATATATATTTCACACTGTCTAAGACTGTCACTTACCCCATTTTTATATAGAATTCCTGTAGGTCCCAGAAATGGGTAGTGAGGATTTTAAACCTCGGGCAGAGCAGAGGTCTTGCCTTGGCACAGGAAGGAAAGGCAGGCACTTCTAGATTCTAGAGTTTGATTCGACTTGGGAAAACAGACAACGACATTTATTCTAACACACGTAAAAGATAAAAGATGCAGAGCTAGAGGCTACGAGTAATCCTTAGGGATTAGATTACGAATTTGATGTCATTTGGGTTCTGGGACCCAATTTCAATGTGTGGGGGGGGTCCCCCAAACCAACAAGCGATTCTCAGGTATGACGTGGTTGCCCTACATTTCAACTCAGTTCTGACGCCAGCAAACCCTCAGACCCGGCGGCGGATTAAGGACTCAGTCCCACAAGACTCACCTGCACCACCGCCACTTCAGATGCCAGTTGCAAGCCTGCGCCGTCAGCTGTGCTTGGAAACAACTTTACTTACAAGATTACTGGGTCTTTATACAAGGATGTAAGTCGGGAACCGCCGAACAGAAGAGATGCAGAGGGCAAGGTATGGGGCCGGGGCCGGCACTCCCATGGCCTCTGCAGATGTGCCATTGTACGAACACCCCCACCTGTTCACCAGCCCGGAAGCTCTCCACACCAGAGCGTTTGGAGTTTTTATAGAGGCTTCATTACACAGCCATGTTGATTAAATCATTGGCCACTGGTGACTGATCCCACCTCCAGGCCCCCTCTTCCCTCTCAGGAAATCAGGGGATGGAACTGAAAGTTCCAAATATCTAATCAAAGTTGGTTCCCCCGGCAACCACCCCCCTCCCTTGGAACTTTCCAGTTCGCCTCATTAACATAAACCCACCTGGGGTGGAAAGGAGCTTGTTGTGAATAACAATAAACCCACTTCATCCCTATGGCTGTTAAATATTATAACAAAGGATGTTCTGATTGCTCTTCTAACTGAGGGTTTCGAGAGCTGTGTGAGCCAGGAACCATGGACAAAGACTAAATGTGTGGAAAATATATTTTGGTCATCTGAATGACCAACTCTTATATTTCTTGCAAATCACAATGTCGCAGATGTTTTCTGTTGACAGAGGATGGGGAAACAGTGAATAAATGTGACTTCCGGATGCGAAGAAGAGTGGAGGTTCCCGAGATGGTTTAGATCGTTCGCCAGCTTGAAACCCTAAATGAGCTCCCAGCTGGGGCCCTGGGAGACAGTAAGATGTCTAGAGTTAAAGACAGGTCAGTGAGCAGGGGTGGTAGATTTTATATTCCAGACATAGTTGTACTAATATTTATTCCGCCCCACATTGCTTATTACAATTTAACATGGACGCCCTTCCATTGGCAGGTGAGGCTTATGTTCCCTGTGCTTGAGCCTGGGCAGCTCTTTGTGGCTGTCTTGACCAACAGAAGTGACCCCGTAACTTCAGAGGCCAGTCAGAAAAGGTGCCAGAGCTCCTGTCCTTTGTCTGTCTCTAAGGACACACCCACTGGGAAGCTTCAGATGACATGTTAAAAGTCTGGGTGTCTGAAGCTGCCACGCTACAGAGGCCATGTGGGGAGCCCTGCTGCTCCAGTTCCCACCTCTTTGGATCTTCTCCGTGCAGGTACCAGACCTCATAGGAAAGAAATGCTGCGCTAGCCGGTGTGGCTCAGAACGCTGGTTCGGTTCCCGGATGGGGCACAAGACTGGGTTGGGGGCTACATCCCCCACTTGGGGGCTTGCGGGAGACAACTGATTGGTGTTTCTGTTGCACATCAGCACATTCACGTTTCTGTCCCTCTCTTTCTCACTCCCTTTACCCTCTCTCAAAAAATAAATAAAATCTTAAAAAAAAAAAAAAGAAATGCTGTGCCCCATTGGAGTTCTTGACCCCTGGGATCTATGAGCACAGCTGGTCATTTTATATCACTACGATTTGTAGTAATTCGTTAAACAGTCATAATAAGGGGAACAGTTGGATATAGAAACCGCGTCCTAGGGCAGAGGTCAGCAACTGTTTTCTTTAAACGGATAGACAGTAAATGTTTGAGGATTTGCCGGCCATATCCCGCAGGTTACCATTGCTTAACTCAGCTGTTCTACAGTGAAAGCAGGCAAGCAGTTTGTAAAATGAGCGGGTGTAACTGTGCTCCAATAAAACTTGATTTCCAAAATCAGGTCCGAAGGATGTGGTTTGCTGACCCCTATTCTAGGCAAAGGAAGAAACCTGATCTTAGTCCCAGAGGCAAAAATGTGGCTCTGTATTCTAAAAATAGCAGAAACCAATGTGGAGCTAAAATCAGGTCCTTAGGGAGCTGGATGGCTTCTGACTCAAGTGTATGGCCCACGGATCCAGATTACTTTGTGGCGAGCGGACTAACCAGTCAGTGCCTCAGTTTCCTCATCTCATCTGAAAATGGGAGACGATATTACCTACCTCTTAGATCACGGTGAGGGTTGGATGACAGGTACAGCACTTAGAACAGTGCCTGGCAAAGGGTAACCACTATTTAAATGGCCGCTACTATTTTTATTGTGGTTATCTAGGGGAGAAACTCCAGAAAGAGAGAGGAAACAAATATGCGAAATCACGCAAAAGAAGGGACTCTGCAACGGCAAGCTAGACAAGGGTCAAGTGCTAAAGGGAAAGAACTCAGGGTGCATTCAGGGAGGCCATTAGCACCGGTGCCTACAAAGGGGCTACAACAGTCAAGGAGGGTGGGAAGATGGTGGAGGGAGAGAGGGAGGAAAGAAGGTGCTGCCTTTTAGGTTTCATTTGACAACTTCCTTGGAGGCTTCTTCCTGATGAGATGTGCACTTCATAAAAGCTTTGTGCCATGATAAAGGGAACATAACTTGCTGAGAAAAATACCAGTAGTCTCCGTATTCAGAAATACCAACACTATTTTCCTGAACCATATAAAATTGCATTTTTGTCAAAAAGAGTTACCTCTCAGAAATTCTATATTACTCAACTTAACATACTGTTGTACTATTTCTCTTCTGATTTATACAGATATTTATATATATACCTGCACATACATATATACACATATATATGCGTGCATAAATATAGACACACAGATACATATATATACACATGTATACCAAGAGGAAAACTATTTTAACTGTAAATATTAATTTATATATTATTACAAATTAAATAATATTTTATAATATTCTATTATTTTATAATGACTATATAAAAAGGATGACAGATATAAATCATATACAACGAAATCGCACCACAGATTTATATGTTTATCCATTTCTTTTTTTTACTGAAACATGACCTCTTTAGTATTTCCCATACAATTAAGGTTACTTTTATAAGAAGAATGTATATTTCCCAAAGTAACGAGCAGATGGAATAATAAGCATCCTTTGAACATTCATAAGAAACACCAAGAATTTAGGAGTGACATCGACTATGAAAGGCTCTACTTAAAAGATGGAAAAAGAATTCTGTGAAATTTCTGTTATACAGACCTTCGTTTTCCAAAATACTCTGCCCCGAGGTCACTTTTGGCTCTTTACTTGGATTTCTTGCCAACGAACAATAAATTTTATATTGTGTCTTTAACAATGATTCATTGGTCAGTAGTAAGTTGATCTATAAGAGGCTATAAATCATAGCGAGTAAATAAATAAGCATAAATCAAGTTTGGTTATTAAGTGCCAACTTTTCCCTGGTCTGGAACTCAGGATCTTGTAAAGTTAAATGATGCAGGATTTTTGAAGGAAAATATGTTTACTCAATGGCAAGAGATTATCTTAGTGCATTAACTTTGCACTCCTTAGGCAAGTTTGTTTTATTTTTTTTAAGACTTTTATTTATTTATTTTTAGAGAGAGGGGAAGAGAGGGAGAGAAGCATGGATGTGCTAGAGAAACATGGATACGTTGCCTGTCACACGCTGTCAACTCAAGGACATGGCCCACAACCCAGGCAGATGCCCTGACCAGGAATCAAACCAAACTGGCGACCTTTCACTTTGTGGGATGATGCCCAACCAACTGAGCCACTCCAGCCAGGACATATTTGGTATTTTCAAAGGCCAATAATCAGGGGTAAGCTACTTCAAAAATGCTGGTTGCCGAGAAAAAAATATATACGCAGAGGAAAACTTCAACCATTCATTCTGCCAAAGAGCTTTTATTTTTAATTAGCTTCTAACTTGGTGATAAAGAACTTAATCATTATTAGTTACTATAACATGACAACATAGAAAATTTAAATGTGTTATATTATTCACTTAAATGTCAATTTCTAAAAAATAGCTACAAGTCCTCAATTAAAAATGTATGATTCCACTTTTGACTAAATTTTTTTAAATGTTTGTTTTTTAAAAGATTTTATTTATTTATTTTTAGAGAGAGGGGAAGGAAAGGAGAGAGGGAGAGAAACAGCAACGTGTCATTGCCTCTTGAGCGCCCCCTACTGGGGACCTGGCCCGCAACCTGGGCATGGGCCCTGCCTGAGGAATCGAACCGGTGACCCTTTGGTTTGAAGGCTCACGCTCAATCCACTGAGCCACACCAGCAAGGGCTTGACTAAATTTTTAAAAGATGTGGGCCAAAGATAAGTCAAATAAATGTACCAAGAGAAAGGCACTCTTCAATATATGCCTGAGAAAGACAGAGGTTGTAAGGATAAGAGATGAAACGTAGCTGAGAACCAATACTTAAGCCATTTCCAGCTTCACAAATAAACATAAGGAGTCACCTTAGCAGAATTTGGTTAAGCCGTACATTTTATACTTTCTCATTTTACAGAGAAAGTAAAGCATCCTAAAAAGTGCAGGTAAAAAGCAATATATAAAAGCTTCTTTAATATGTAAAGTCCACACTCTTAAAACTGAGCCCTGGTTGGTGTGGCTCAGTGGATTGAGTGCCAGCTTGTGAACCAAAGGCTGGTTCAATTCTCGGTCAGGGCACATGCCTGGGTTGCAGGCAAGGTCCCCAGTAGGGGGCGCTCGAGAGGCAACCACACATTGCTGTTTCTCTCCCTCTCTTTCTCCCTCCCTTTCCCTCTCTAAAAATAAATAAAATCTTTTTTAAAAACCTATTAATTTTTTTTAATTGAGATGCAAGCAAGTTTTCAAGGTATTCAGTAGGTCAATACTCATCCGATAAAACCTCAACTGAAAAATATTTTCCAGACAAAAATCATTAAATTCCCATCTGACATTTAGCACTTACAGCAAAAATTGAACCACTCAATAAAGGACTCACAGGAGGTCCACATCTCTTTTAAGGAAAATCTGTCCCTGCTTCTTCATGACAAGATATTTCCCATAAATTCTAGATGCACTCCGCCCATCCATCAAATTTTAAGAGACCAATTAATTCAGGCAAAATGCATTCATATTGTACACTTTTATTTTTAAGGTCAGCAATGAGAAGTGTCGTCAGAAAGTTATAGCTTTATTCTAGTTTTCAAAAACATTAGGATTAAGACATTTAACTTTTATTAAGTCTCCACAATGTACCAAGTACTTCATCCTAAAGCGGACCTTATGCCAGAATGAAGACTTCCGGGTGGATTCCACTTTGGAAGTAGACTGGCCGATATCATATGCCAGAGATCTAGAACCTGAGAAGTCACAGCAAGTTATCAAAACTGAGGCTCAGAAACACGGGAATCAGGAAGATATGCAGCTGTCGCCATGGTGTATCAGTCAGGCACTCGGTCTCAGGAAGGTGGTAACGAATGAGACCTGATCCAGAGCCTTAGGGATTGAATTCCACTGTCCTTCATGCCTCAGGTCACAATTCGTATTAGGAGGCTCAAGGGTCTTATGTCCTCACAGACAAACAGACCTGCCTTCTTAGGAGACACCAGCCAAACAGCCGAACACACAAAACAAAGCACCAAAACTTCATTGGCTTTCTAACAAACTGTGAAGAGAAATTAAAAATCCGATGGACTGGCACTAAAATTTCTGCAGACCTGGGTGTCAGGGGCAGGGATTTATCATGACAATGAGGAAAAGATGAAAGCAATGAGCAATTACTAAAGCCTTAGGTCATTTTAATGACAACTCTAATGTAGTTATGAATTTTTGACTCACTAACCTGAGATTCCCTGGGTTATGAAATCATTCCTTTTAGAAAATGGATTAGTTAAGAAACAGATTTACCTTCAGGTTACCAGTGACTTAATCAAGCTTTTTCTCTCACATCAAAATCTGGGCTGCTCTGTCAACACTGCTCCCTTTACTAGTCTGAGTGTTAGGGGGACCCTCAGAGTCATGAAGTCCCAGCCCGTTCTGTCTAGATACCCTGCTATCCCTACAATGCTGTTCAAGACTGTGCCCCAAAGGCTCTGCACTCCATCCCAGGGGAGACATGACACAAGTTAGTCTTAGAGCTGCCTAGCTACAAGAAATCTGGAAAACATGCCCTGCTAAAAAATAAATACATTAAAATGAAATGAAATGAAATAAAAGGAGTTTTTAAATTACAGGACACAGGTCAACAAACTATAACTTACAGACCAAGTTCGGCCCACTGTCTTCAGTCTGTTCACCTTTTCTGCTCAGCCCCCAAAACCTCCTCCCCTCTGGCAACCATCAATCTGTTTTCTGTACAGATGAGTCTTTCACTTTTGTTGGTTCATTTATTTTGTTATAAGAGTACTTCTGAATGCTTGGAAAGTTTTGATTGTTTGCACATTGAGTTGTCCTGTCAGTCACTGGAAACACTTCAGAGGAAAATGTATTAAATGCATAATTGCTGTGTAAACTATTTAAGAGAATTTAATTAACTACTGTCAAAAATGGGTCTGATTATTTAAATAAGCATCGTTTGTTTGACATGAATTAATTACATGTTAGGCAAAGAAAATGTGAAGCTGGTTGTCCTTATTCTACTAGACTTAAAAACAAAATAATAGGCTGTATTCACTGAACTTCAAAACACACACACAAAAACTAGGATTTTTGCGAGTGTAACTTTAATAAACTAACTATGAAGTTAAAAGCAAAGTTACTGTACATAATCCTTTTGATAAGCAGAGATTTCCCTCCAACATCAAGGTGCTCATGGGCTGGTAACAGATCTACAAGCCAAGTGAAGCCCAAGGGAGGGGAGGACTGGGAGCTAGAGCAGGAAATACAGGAGACCCAGCCAAGTCTGGAGAAGCTCACCCTGCTGTGCCCAGTCTTACAGTCCACCTTCTCTTGCCAGAGCTCCTCGTAGAGTTGCTTATCAAAGAAAATTCAGTTACAGCTCGAGAATCAGTCCACAGCACTACTGTCTTGATGGATTCGATCCTGGCAATGCGAACTACAACACTGCCCAGCACTCCAAGCCTGTCTTATTCCATGGAGGCCGCGAGAGTGGAAAATAAATGCCAGAGCGAGAGCTATCACCCTCTGCAATCAAATGCTTTTAATTTGAACAGAAATACCTTTCAGAGAGATATTCTATTTCATTTTGTCACTTTGAAATCATATCTGTGGAATTTCTTTAAATGCCTAGTTTTCACATTTTCAAAGCTTCATATTTCTGAAAAGTCTAAAACTGCAGCGTTTGATATTTTAAAATACAACTGACCGTTGAATGTTGTCTCTTTAAATTTGGCGAATGTTAAGGCTGTCACTTTCTCTCATACATCTAAATTCAACTGCAGGTTGTCTGGTTCTATTGCCCCTTTTTGGAGCGTGTTTGTCAGTGTATGTGTGACAGGGCAGAGTTCCGACAGTCCCACACGAAGACAGCCTGCAGAGTCTCCGTAACTTCAGGCTGTGTTCACCTGCAGCACAGCCAAGCTCTTTGTAAATGTGTGAAGAAGCCACAACCCCTTACGGTTGAGGAAAAATGAGAGCATGTTTAACCATCGCTTCCGCCTGGCCATACTGGTTTGTGTTCAATCAAGCTAGCCTCGGCCAATTCAAGCTAGGTTCTTGACCTGCATTCTTTCCCACTCTAACTCAACTAACTTCCCCATTGCTCCGACTACGGGGAAGACTGGTCCAATTTTGAAGCGCATCTTTAGCAAAAGTGAAGTAGACTCAGTCAGCGCACATTTTATGTACTAATATTTGGCTTCCTGTCTTTTTGCTCTACATTTTTTGTTCACTTGCTCTTCTCAGTTTACACTTTGTCTTATTGTTTTGTGCATGTATTTAGGAAGAGTTTTCAATCCTTAATGAATACAGTGGGGCATCAATACACTGATATGCTCAAAGTCACAGGTCCAGTAATTATTCACCAAGGCACTACCACAGAAAGAAAATGAAACAATTGTTACTTAAATGGAACCTATGAAAACATGGTGGTGGCTTTCATATTTCACAATAGCAACATCTGATACGGAACAGATTCATCTCACTTCTTATAAGTCAAATGATTCTTAGAGATGACCAAATGAATATCCCTTTAAACTAAGTTGTTTTGTAAATTATTAAAAGTTAGCAGCAATGAGGAAATAGAAGAAAACTCATGATTGTCAATGACTGGAGATGATTATTAGTAGGGATTCCTATCCTTTTTTGGAATCAAGGACACAACTGATAATCATCTGAGAGTTAGAAACCGTCTTTACAGAAAACAACCAATGTGTACAAATAGATAAATTTCTGTAAACACTTTCAAGAGAGTCAGAGACCCAACCACTCCTACCCACCCACAGCCACCCCTATACTGAAGCCATCACAATGCAGCTGGGGTTTGCAAATTGAAATCTAAAGATTTGTGTTGAGAAAGTATCAAGAAAGAAAAATGATATATATGTAAATAGGTATATATATAAATAGATGTGAGAGTAGAATGTAGACGATTTCTCAATATTGTGGTTTCTTAAATTAATTTTTGGTTCTGCAAAGTTATTACTTCTGTGAATTAAAGTTAGTATGTTGTATTGATTTTTGATTTACTCTTTCAAATTTTCAACATGAAAACTGGCAAAAAAAATTAATCGCAAAATATATACTTTTTAAAATATTATTACTCTGTAAAATAAAATTTAAACATAGATGGGGATGTATGCTTAGTTCCATGAATTCCAAATTAAAATCCACTGTACTACATTATAGATATTTAAGGAAGTATTTTATAATTGAAAACAATTTTATATATTGATTAAAGATACACTAGACAGATTCAGACAAGTGTTGAAATAAGATACTTTACCAACTACACCAATTTAAAAAGTCAAAAGCCAATTAGAGGTTAATTATATTAGATCCTGTGATCCCTAATTTCATAAATATTTATTTATTTATTTATTTTAAAAGATTTTATTTATTTATTTTTAGGCAAGGGGGAAGGGAGGGAGAAAGAGAGGGAGAGAAACATCCATGTGTGGTTGCCTCTCATGCACCCCACACTGGGGACCTGGCCCACAACCCAGGCATGTGCCCTGACTGAGAATCGAACCAGTGACCCTTTGGTTTGCAGGCTGGTGCTCCATCCACTGAGCCACAGCAGCCAGGGCTCACAAATAGTTTTTAAATTCAATAATTAAAATCTACAAATTAAACAACTATAGGAAGCCAAATCATTTCAGTTACCTGATACTAAACAGGTAAAACCACCCTACCAGAATGATTCAAAATCATTATTGTAATTTCTTGCAGTTATTTCCTAATTTATTCAAAGAACTCCCAAACAGAATTTTTTCATAGTTTTACTTTTGACATTTTAAATATACGTAATAGATGCAATAGATAATTTTATTTAATTGGGTAGAGTGGCTTCATTGAGATAATTTGTTCAACTGTATTCAAAGATTACTTAAACGCATTAATTTAATTTACCGCAATCTTCTATTATGATATGGGAGGAAATTATCTGTTGATTTTTATATGATTTAAAGAAGGAAATCCAAATCTATGGATTTAAAAACTTTTCTGTGAAAAATTACTCATAATCAGCTATACAAAAAAAAAATTCTATTTCTCATAGAGGAAGAGGAAAGGACCCCAAAATGAATACAATAACAAGGATATAATTTTGATTTTTCTCTTGAAGGATTTCTATTTGTTTTTTTTTTTCTTTAGAATTAGCTTCATTCTCCTGAAATTCCTCATTGTTTTCCATTACAGCCATCTCTTCTTACAAATATTTAAACACATTGTAGTAATTATTTTAAAGCCCTTGTCTGCTACTTCCACCATCTGGGTGACATGTGGATCTTCGGCTATTGATTATTTCCTTTTTCGATTATGGGTTACATTTCCCTACCCCTTACATGTTTATCAATTTGTAATTATATACTGGACATTACTGCTGATACGTTGTATACATTCCAGATTCTGTTATCTTCCTGTGCAAAGTGTCGATAGCTGTTATAACAACCAATTATATTACTAGAGGATCATTTTAACTCTGTGTAGGCTTGGTGTTGAGCTCTTCTTAGATTGGACCTATTTCAATTCCGTCTTTACTTCAAGGACATAGTTCTCATTCCTGGGACACCCCTCGTGGGGGTCTAATGAAAACCTTACGGTATTTACCAATTTCCTAGTACTTGGTGGGATTAGCACTCAGTCTGTTTTTTTAGCACCAGGCCAATGGTAAAACCTCTCCTCAGGTCTTTACCTTTCCAACTACAGCTTCTGACCTGCATATGCAGTTCAGGGGTTAACCAGGGATTTCTGTATGTAGATTTTGGGGTTTCCCATTTCCAGAACTCCTTCTCTCAATTTCCAGGTATTTTAGCAGCCCAGAACTGTAACCTCTGACTGTCCCCCACAAAATTAGAATGCCTCTCGCTGCTTGAGCTCTATCCCTATGTGACAGGTGAACTGGGAAACACCCGGAGTGGAAAAGCCAAGTAAATGTGGATCTCACCTAACATCATGGTTTCTGCTTCCTTTTGTTGATCTCCAAATAACTTTCCAACAATTGTTTAAGAAGTTTATAATTTTGAGTTTATAATTGTTATCAGCAAGATGTTTACTCCAGTAATGGTTAGTACAATGCAAGGAATACTGCCAATGTTGTAACAAGAACCTGGGAAGTATGTTTTAGATGGATTGATTGTTGTTGATTTTTTTTTAATTAAACAGGTACTCCCCTTTTCTATTTCACAGCCTGGGTTAAAACATGGATAAATCTCTATCAAGAGCAAAGGGCCTTGAGGCTTAACAGTCAGGTTTTATAATAGAATATTAATAAATAATAGTGAGGCATTTCTATGCCTGAAACTGAACGTCAAAATCGTTTCTCTGCATATGGCATTAAAAGTGTTGGCATTTCTACAAGGTGTATCTCCCTGTCATGTAGATCGAGCTTCAAAAGACTGGAAACTGTAGGACACCATTATTTTTTTCTAATAAGAAATGACATGCTGCAATAAAGGAAGAAGTAGAAAGCATTAGAGACAAAACCACAAAGTAATTGAAAAGGGACCATTACAAGGGTCTGTTTAATGTACAAGGAAACTGTCTCTCCTTCTCTGATAATTTATTAAGACACCACTGTAGTAAAGCCCAGCTCACTGTACCATTGTAACAATATTTTTCTCAGGCAGAAGTTCGAGTCGTGAGCAAGAGAAACAGGATGTGGATTATCCAGCCTCAAAAAAATTATTTAAAGGAAACGTGGTTGCTTGTCAGGCCGTTCATGGAGGTCGTGCCAAAAAATAATAAACGAAGCCAGTTTAAAATGGAGCCGGAGCTGCCCTACCAGAGGAACCGCCTTGAGAATCTTATGCCTCGAATCTTTGGATGTTAAAACAGGGCCAAGTGACCTCTGGACTGGGCATAAATTAATGCCGTGCCACATGCAAAGTACGGTTTACAAGGATAACATGAAAGCAGATATGATGACTACGGGACTGACGACTACCAGACTGAAAATGAAACATTATTTAGAATTAACATCACTATGTCATGTTATCTGCACCAATAGAAATGGTTTCCTTCTATTGGTATAACTGTTCCCTTTTCTTTTCTCAGAAATACCCTTTGCCGATATCTCCTAATTGCAATACTATTTGAGCTTCCACCTGAATCGGTACTTCCCAAGTAGCTATCCTTTGATCTGAAGTGTTTGTTGCCTCTCACTTTGAAAGACCTTTTTTGTTTTTCAGGTTAACAGTCATGAGAACCAGGGTTGGAGGCAATGTCCCCAGAGCCAGCATTAAAAGTCACATCGCAGGACACTAAAGACACCACTGCTGCTGTCACTGAGGACTGATGCCGAACTTTGCACAGTGAGTACCACCAGGGTGGACTTGAGCTGCCTCTGCTAGAACTGCAGCAACTGAGACTTCAAACAACCAACGTAATTTGCCATCAGAATGGATTCTGTGTGGCCCCTGCTTCTCCGAACCATGAGCTGCTAATTCAAGGACAAGTGATAGTGTCTTTATTTGGCCACATGCCCTGCGGCTGGCTGCAAGGAAAGGTGGAAAAATGGGTTTGCAGCATCTTCAGGTTCTATCCTAGGGCTGGTCTAGCTTCATGGCTTGGGATAGTCCCCACATGCAGGAAGGCAATACTGATACTGGGAGGAAATGCTCACTCCCCTAAAAAAAAGAAAAGTTCCTTATATAATACTATTCTTCAATCATCAAAGACAGAAGACAGAAACATTTATTAAGTTCCTACCCAAAAAGAGGCCCTTTGCTTAGCACTTTCTTTATTTTTTGGAAGATTTTCTTTATTTATTTTTAGAGAGGGTGGAAGGGAGGAAGAAGGAGAGGTAGAGAAACATTGATGTGTGAGAGAAACATCAATGGGTTGCCTCTAGTACACCCCCAACTGGCACACCCCCAAACAAGGACCCGGCCTGCAACCCACGTGCCCTGACTGGGAATCGAACCAGTGACCTTTTGGTTCTCAGGCTGGTGCTCAGTCCACTGAGCCACACCAGCTAGGGCTGCTTAGCACTTTAAAAACACATCACCTGATTTAATTTGATTTGATTTGATTTAATCACTGCAATGATCTTTAAGGCAGATATGCTTTCCACCTGCAAGAGTAAATTCTGATGCTCAGAGAGATCACACAGTGATAGGGGCCAGATTTGGCACCAGCCTTATCTTGATCCAAAGCCATATGTACCCAAAGAATACAGAAAACCATGCTTATTAGAAAGTTATATACCAAATGTTCCCCATTGTATCTGACACATGATGCTATAGGGAAGACCACAGGCTTTTCCAGAATGGCCTTACTTACATATCTAAGTTCCCAGCTCGACTCTAAAGCCTCTTGCAAGTTAAAACAGCTTCTTCTTCCCCAAATCTATAATTAGCTGACATGGCACCTGAGCACACAAGAGATGCTCCATCCTTGTTAGCTCCATAAACTCCACAAATTGTGAAAATTCATTTCTGGGATGAAAGGGGTCATGCTGAGGTAGACAGAATGGCCCTGTGAAGTTTCATAATTTCACAGACGCCCTGTGGGAAGTTCTGAAGGAAACACTACAATACACCACTTTAATATAGGAGGGACGGTACCTTTAAGACAGAAGCTAACCGAAAACGAATCATCTCAGAAGAGCTGCCGGCATTCGAAGTCACTGTGTGGTACACCCTGAGAGTATGCACAGAGAATTAAACTATTTTTCTTACCTCATATACAGCCAATCGTCTTTTCAAGCTACTCATTTATCCTGAATTCCAATCCCCTTGCCAAAAGCCCTAGCTTAGCAATTTTTTCAGATAAAAATAAAAATCCTCTTAACTTGAAGGGAAATCATAGTATATAAATTTCTTAGGTATAAAGAAAATCTTAAGTCATATTTCAAAATTTATTACTGTATATTTTTACACAACGTTGATTCCTTAAGCGGGAGGAGATTTAGGTTAGCTAGAGGAAAGCATTTCGTAAGTGGGTAGTTAAAAGCTGGAACACGTTGGAAAATGTTCCTCTCTGGCAATGTTTGAAGAGTGGACAGTTCCTCATTTATCTTTGATGATGTAGTGCACCTGGGTGCATAGGGAACAGGCTTTGTGGGTTTCCAAAGTCCCTTCCGGCCTGGGTTATCATCACCTTCATCATTGAAAAGCCTTTCTTTAGCATTTAATTAGCTCTTGTTTTGTGTCCAAGTTGACCAAAGAGCTCTAGAGGGACCTGGTTTTGGTCCTCTAAGAATTTACAGCTTTTAGTAACCCAGAGAAGTAACTCGCTCAGCATCAAACAAACAAACATATACAATCAGCCCAATTTGCAAATAGGGCAATGAACAACCCGAGCAAATTCAGGATAAGTGCCCTGGGCATGGGGAACAAGTAAGCGGATGGAAATGAACAGGGTGGGATTTGGGGAGAAGAGATTTCTATGCCATCAGCTTTTTTTTCTCCAGCTGATGTAGAGGGGAAAAGAACATTTAAAATGTCAAGACACACACCATTTGGCAAAGAGCAGGGGTAAAGAGAAGAGTGATAAAGGGAAGAGAGCAGGCCTTCTAGACATGTGATGAGACCCTGAGACCGTTCAGAGGACTGGGGACAAACGGACAGATGGGCTGTGTCCAGACAGTGAGACAAAGAAGGCTCTGGAAGAGAGGGGATTTCAGAATCGAATGAGCGACGAAAAGGGAAAAGATGTGGTGCCAGTACCTTGGTTCTGAATTCGGTGGCCAGGGGCAGAACACTGGCCACACCTTTCAGCGAGGACTTTGGAGGACAGGGAAGGGGTTAAGGCAGTGGACAAGCAGTGGCAGCAGCATTGACAATCACTGCCTCGCCTTTCCCCTCCAGCCACACACAAGCAGGATCTGTCAACTGCGGCACTTTGGGCATTTGGGGTTGGGCAATTCTTTATCAGGGGAGGGCTGTCCTGTGTACTGTAGGAGGGTTAGCGGCCTCCCTGACCTCACCCTACTTGATGCCAGTGGCATCCCTGCCACTCCAATTCTGAAGACCAAAAAAGTCTCCAGACATGGCATAATGTCTCCTGGAGAGATGACTGGGGGAGGAAAACTGCCCCATTAAAAACCCACCAGCAACAGAAAGTTGAAAGTAACTGAACCCAAATGATATGCCTCTCAGTTATGTATCTGTATAAAAACCAAAGAAATCAACAAAACCAACTGTCATTGCATGTACAAAGAGAAAGCAAAACTGGATCAAAATCCTCAAGTCCAAAGATTTACATCTAAAATTTTGTTGAACCCATAGGAAAATACTGTTGGAAGTGAGTCCCTGATTCAACTGTGAGTCAAATAAATGGATTCACTTCTTTGAATTAAATCTCTGATCATGGTACTGAGGGAAAAACATTTTAATGTATTACTGGTCCTTGATATCGTAGTGTATATGATCATCAGAATCCTTCAGGGAGGCAAATACTTTTGTTCTTGTTTGAAAGGAAAATAAGTAAGATGGGTAAGCAGGATATCATCTTCTGTACTTTGCTCTGCCCTTGCCCTTCCATCACTCTGTCCAGTGCCACTGGGGCTGAAAGCCTGGAAACTACATTTCCCACAATCCTTTAGCAGCAAGTCTTTTAGTTATATTCTGCCAATGAAAGTCATTCGCAGAGACCTGCTAGGGGAAGAGAGAGAAGACATTATACACCGGCAGCAGCAGGAGTCAGATATGTGGGCATCAACAGATGATACATGCAGATTTTGTTGGGATTTTCCAAGCAGCTTCCTGGGAGTTTTCCTATTAAGTGCTGAAAGCTGCTAAGATACCGGGTAGTGGTTCTAGCCTTGCCTGCACTTTCTAAGTTCTTGATACTAGCAAGGTTTCCTTGACCGTCACTACTTAATTGATCTAACAGTGTGAGAACAGATAAGTCTCTATATTCAGTCACTTCCTGCTTACTGTACGTACCTAGAGTGGTTTCTGCTTACCTTACTCAACCTTGATTAATACATGGATAAAGCCTCAGGATAAGAGCATAGGAAACCAGGAGAGTGAGAGACACTAAACAAGACACTAAACTACATCGTTATGAAGTAAGAGACATTGTATATTGCTTTCCCAAGACTGCCATAACCAATGACCAAAAATTAGGTGGCTCAGAACAACAGAAATTTATTCTCTCACAGGGTGGAAGCTGGAAGTCTGAAATCAAGATGGCAGGGGGCACCCTGGCTGGTGTGGCTCAGTGGGTTGAGTGCCGGCCTGCAAACCGAAGGATCGCTGGTTTGATGCCCAGTCAGGGCACACGCCTGGGTTGCGGGCCAGGTCCCCAGCAGGGGTCACGTGAGAGGCAACCACACATTGATGTTTCTCTCCCTCTCTTTCTCCCTCTCTTCCCCTCTCTAAACATAAATAAAATCTTTAAAAAAATAAAGATGGCAGGAAGGCACTGCTTCCCCTGAACGCTCTAGGAAAGAATCCTAGATTAATCATCCTCACTTGCTTCCTCCTGTCTTCCGGTGGTTTCTGGCTGTCCTCGACACTCCCTAGCTTGTAGTTATATTACTTCAGTCTCTATTTCCATTGTTACATGGCACTCCTCCCTCCACACCTGTATCTTCACATGTCCTTCTTACCTGAGTCCTATTGGACTAACCGCCACACGATCTAGTATGACTTTATCTGCAAAGACCCTATTTCCAAGTAAGACCACATTCACCGATACCAGGACATGAAATTTAGTGAGACACTATTGGCATCCAAGATCAAATTTGCCTCTTGCTGCCTTTCTCCCAAAGCGGGCTTCCCTAGGGGCTGGTACGCTGAGCATCACAGCAAATTTTGCCCAGCATTTTAGAGATAGAGGGTTCTCAGCACTAAATCTCCAAGTCAAATGTGAATGCTGCCCCCAACCACCATGATTCTGTTAGGGGAAATGGTCCCTTCTGAGGGCAGGATAGTACATAACCACACACGGCTCTACTCCAGAAAGGCGATACATAGGTTGATATAAATAACCATGGTTCATTCATTCAGCAGAAAGATTTTGACACCAACATGCATACAGATCTGAGATAAACCAAAGAAGAACAAGATACTGCTGTTTAATTATTGATATAATCTTAATCATGTTCATACAATGAAAGATGAATATAACAGTCTCAGCGCACTAAAAATGTTACATGTGCACCGTCAATAAGATACGTACTGTATTGTACCTGTGGGCCAACTTCTCTGCAAATCTCTCATCAGGATGAGGATTATAAGAAAAACTTGGCACCGAAAAGGAGCTGCAGTTTGGCAAGCTGTAAGGAAATGAGGATTACTGCCAGAAACACCACGGCATGAGAAGGGGGGGAAGAAACGACACTCAGAGCAGAGAGAGACAACAGATCTCTAGGTAATAATCAATACCTAGGCAAATGCTTATGGAATACTGTGAGCCATCGGCATGTTCATTCTCTCTTTACCACTGTAAAATTGAGGAAAGATAAAGCTCTGTTTGATTTTCAAATCAGTTCTATAAATAAGTACATTAATTGGGGGGGGGGGGCGTTGCATATATTTGGAAACACCTATTCATTAATAGCGGTCACCACACGCAGTAATGGGAAGCATCTTCCCTTCTGACGTGGCACGCGGAGTACTGTCCCTCTTGCCCTCCCACCCATTTTTCCTGACTCTACTTAAAAAGGAACAGAAAACATTAGCAACTTCTTGGCACCTCAGTTATTGAGGGTTACAGCTAAAAGCACGGCTGACATGCCAAAGCACCTTGGCTTCACCATCATCTCTTGTTAAGTGGGATATTTTAGGCCTGAACACAAAACAATCACTTGAAGAACCAACCAGAAATAGCAGCTTAGCAAGGGGACTGCCAACCACCCCACACATTGCCCGGCCTCCACTCATCCCCTATTATCTTCATTCCAGCATTCTTCGGGCAGCTGATAGGTAGCATGGTCACTACTTTCATTGTTGTTGTTGAAGGATTTACTAAAAATATCAGAAGAGGACTGGTAGTTGCTTTTCAATATATAAGTAGGGTTTTTTCTGATGAGAAAAAGTATTACACGCTCTGTCAGATATACTGTCAAAATGCACAAAAACAGAAAAAATACAAAAATAGTAACATAAAATCTTACCATCTATTGATAACAACTAATCATTTGGGGGGTTTAAAAAAATGTTATTTATTTTTAGAGAGAGGGGAAGGGAGTGAGAGGGAGAGAAACATCAATGCATGGTTGCCTTTTGCGTGTCCCCTACTGGGGACCTGGCCCACAACCCAGGCACGTGCCATGACCGGGAATCGAACTGGTGACCTTTTGCTTCATAGGCTGGCGCTCAATCCACTGAGCCACAGCAGCTAGGGCCATTTTTTGGTTTTCATTCCAGACTAATAAATGCAAATATATATAGACAAAGTTTGTGTTTTAAGGGGAAATTATACATTATTTAGGCTCTAGCCTTCAGAACAAACCTTTCCAAGGTACCTGATTCTGACTGTGTGGTACCTCTGCATCATTCACTGACTATTTTGCAACTCTGGACTTTGTAGATAAGTGATAGCAATGCAAAATAATACTTGTCTAAAGAGGGAAAATAAATTCAGTAATGTGGAGGTGGCAGGGACTCCCTCTCCCACTATTGAAAAAGCCACCTTCGCACCAATTTGCACATTCAATATTCCTGACCCATAAAAAGGCCCTTCTTTGGATCACTTTTGAATTGTTTTAACATCTTACCAGTACCCTCACGAATAAATAATGAGTTAAATAAAATCTTTAACGTGTGCTCATTTTTTTATGTGTGTGAGAGTCATGATTTCACTTGGTTATTTGTCTTTTCTTTTCGGCAATAATGTGATCCCACTATAACTACTTCTTTGAAGTCTGCTTTAAGCTTTTAACAATACATCATAGCTCTTTCCCATGATGATTAATACCGACTTATAATGAATATATTTAATTCCAACTGCATGACCGTTTCATACTAATGGATTTTTAGGTGGTTTCTGATATTTTGCTCCGGTGAACAAGACCACCACCAACAGCCTTGAACAAAACTGCACACCTGTCCAATTAATTCTTTGTGCAGATTTTTAAAAGTGGAATCGCTGGGTCAAAATACCTGTAAATCAAATACAAAAACCTGTGCCTGGCAGTCTGTACGAAAGTATACTCCTATGAATATTTTATGAGAAGACACATTTCTGGTAAGGGAGCAAACTGAAGTGCCGACAAGGCCAGGCAGTTAACAGAGATGTGTTCCTCGGGCCTCCGTAAGACCACAGAGCATGACGTATGTGGGGACTGAATAGTGCTCCCTGCTCATTGCCTGCTGCCAAGAAGCATTCAAAAAAGAAACACACACACACACACTTTCCTAAAATTGAAGGTGTCTGCTTTATTGAGTAAGGAAATGTTGGTGAGAAATATGGCCTGGCATCAGGTACTTTCAATAAAAAGCTCACTCTATGAGATGCATTGCTTCCTAGTTAATTGACAGAAAGAGTCATCCAGAAAGCTGTATTCCCTGGCAATCCAATAAGGACTCATGAGCAGGAGAGAGGAAGAGCAGGCATTATGGTACAACGAAACAAAACAACAACCCAGCAAGCCTGCAGCTGTGTTTGTATCTTCAATCAAAACAAAGGATCTACAAACATCTAAGAATTACTCAGGCCCTGGCTGGTGTGGCCCAGTGGATTGAGCGCCGGCCTGCGAACCAAAGGGTCACTGGTTCAATTCCCAGTCAGGGCACGTGCCTGGGTTGTGGGCTAGGTCCCAAGTTATGGACATGTGAAAGGCAATGTATAGATGTTTCTCTCCTTCTCTTTCTCTCTCCTTTGCCCTCTCTCTAAAAAATAAAATGAAATCTTTTAAAAAATAAAAATCATTTAGATACAAGAAGTAACTTTTTAAAATTCTGGACCTTATATTTATAAACCTCAAAAGAGTTCAATTTATCTACCTGGCAATCTTATTCTGTCCCTTATAGTTTTGTTTCTTTTTTCTGGAGTGGGGCTGTGACATATTTCTATGCAGTTATTTCAGAACAATCATTTTTTCCCTTTAAGTGAGTCACAGTAATTTTAATACTCAAGGATTCTTTCCATTGGATGACCATAGTGCTACACAGCTTGGAGAAGTTTGCAGAGTTTAATGGGGATGACATTTGAATATCACAGAGAGTCAAAGAAATGCAAAACCAATCAAACTGTGAAGGAAGCCAGATAGCTCCTTGGGGAGGAAGTCATCCTCGCATAGATGGAAGAATTATGCAAAATTCCACTTGAATCAAAGACCTCACTACTCATCAGTGACCTTCTTCTAAAGCAGTTCAGGCATCACCTGAGGGCTGGTAAGAAAAGCAGGCCCCACCCAGACTTCTGAACCGAAATCTTCATTTCAGGGAGACCCCAAGGGATTCCTGTGCATATTAAAGACTGAGAACCACTGGTTAAGATATAGGGATCATACCGGAGATCGGGACATCCCACCTGTGTCTCAAGTATAAATGAAGACCAGGGCTGTGCAGCCCGGGCTGTATGAAAGCCTGGGGAATTGAGATGGGGCCCCCAACTTGCCCTGCTTAGAATGATGTTCTTCCCTTATTGGGTGTCTTTTAATGCAAGAAAACTTTAGAATCAAGTACAAAAATGATGAAATAAATCCACCCCACAGTATTAGAGTCAATATTGATATATTTGGTATTATAAGTACTTCATATTATTTAAAAGAATTTGGCACAGACATAGAATATCTAATAGATTAGGCTTCGGATCCCAATTTAAAAATCTGGAGAAACCCGGAACACTAATTTGAAAGAATATAAACACCCTTATGTTCACTGCACTGTTATTTACAATAGCCCAGCTTTGGAAGCAGCCCAAGTGCACATCAGTAGATGAGTGGATAAAAAAGCTGTGGTACATTCACACAATGGAATTCTACTCAGCCGAAAAAAGAAGGAAATGCTGCCTTTCGTCACAGCATGGATGGTCCCGGAGAGCATTATGCTAAGTCAAATTAGTCAGTCAGAGAAAGACAAATACCATACAATTTCACTCATATAAGGAATCTAATAAACAAAATAAACTAACAAACAAAATAAAAACAGACTTATAGGTAAAAAAAAAACAAACACATACTGACAGGTGTCAGAGGGAAGGAGGATTGGAGTGCTGGGTGAAAAAGGTAAAGGGGTTAAGAAAAAAAACCCCTCATAGGCACAGAGGACAGTGTGGTGATTACCAGAGGGAAAGGGGGTTAGAGGAGGTAGAAAAGGGTCAAGGGGGGATAAAAGGAGATGGAAGGAGATTTGACTCAGGGTAGTGAAGACACAATACAATATACAAGTAACATACAGATGATGTGTTATGGAATTGTACCCCTGAAACCTATATAGTTTTATTAACCAATGTTACCCCAATAAATTCAATAAGTAATTAAGTAAATAAATAAAATGTGTACTTGAGTAACTGCTTTAAATTGAGTTTCTACATTAAGAGTTTGTAAACAGTGCTGGAGTATTTAAGAGCACAAAAGATATATCTGTAAGTCTATAAACGTTAGTTTTATAGGAGTAATTGAAATACTTGGAAAAGTTGGAGAGACAATGGAAAGACTTTAGAACAAATATAGAACTGCCATTTTAAATGTTGAAGGAAATTTAAATATATCCTCACAAAAGTGACTTTGAATTATGTTAGATCTAAACATATCTTTAAAAATAAAAAACAGGACTTTGCATACGTAACTTGAATACTTTGGGTGTCAAGTTAGTCCAAAAATTTGCCCTTAAATCATCTTTTCAGTGTACAAAAGTCACCCTCAACACACACACAAGCAAATCACATTTGCAGCCAGCTCTGGGATAAAAGAGGAAAGGCAGCACGGGGGTACTCCCCTCAGGGTCTGCACTGGTCTCACTGATTAAATGCAGGGCTTGCCCTCAGCATTACCCAAGCGCGGTGTGAGGGATAGAGAAGTGTGAAAAGAAGCATCGTGTTCCCTCTGAAAAACCCATCCGGCTTTTCCAGCATGCCTTTTCTCTCATTAGCTTTTTTTACCTTAGAGAATCTAAAATCCTAGGACTTCAGGATAGAATTCGAAAATGCTACAATTCTTTCTATAATACTTTCTTACATACTAACCTAAATCAGACACGTAACTTCCCAATTTCATATAATGGTACTTCAGTAAACTAACAGTTCCCAAACTTCTTTTTTTAACCCCCAATACCTGTGAAATGTACAATTGATCATGGGGAAGCTACCGCAATTTTTTAAGTGCCTCTGTGATTAACCTGTAGAACTTTATACCTCACTTCCACCAACTTTTTAGAACCAGGACCAAACGGCGATATATATATGGTTACATAAGTTAATTTTAACCCCTATCCTAAAGACAATTAGGTCATAAGTAAAGGTGCCTAATAGGGAATCCACATTTCAGAAGCAGCCCAGACAAGCACTTCAAATGTATTATCTAAATCTGTACCAGACGCCCTGGCAGGGATGGCTCAGTTGGGTGGAACATCCTTGCATAACCAAAGGGTTGTGGGTTCGATTCCTGGTCAGGGCACATACCCAGGTTGGGGGTTCGGTCACATTCCATGGTCTGGGTGCCTACAGGAGGCAACTGATACATGTTTTTCTCTCTCACTCTCTCTCTCTCTCTTTCTCTCTGAAAACAATGAGCAACTGTCCTCGGGTGAGTATAGAAATAAATAAATATAAGTAAAAATAAAAAATAAATAAGTACCAGAGGGTTTTTAATTAGCATAAGGGGTGTCAAAAATCATTTTTTGTTAAAGAAATATGTGGTGTTACAGAACTGGAGGGCTAGGGACACTGTACAGGTTGTATTACATGAGAAAATAATAAGAACTTGAGCAAAACTGGCAGTGGTATAACCAAGGATAATATTCTGAATTCTGCCAAACCATCTGTTCTTGTGCTAAAGCTCCTGCCCTAACCCACCATGAACTTGACAGAGGACTCTGTGTCAGGTCCAGCTAGACACCTGACACCATGCCAGTTTTCAAGAGAACTCTTCAGGCAGGTTCTGCTCAGGGGCCGCCCTAACTCCACAAGGACTAGAGAGGAGATACGTTCCATTTCTGTTTCCATTTCATTCTTTCTTTTTGCCAGGTAACTAATTAATATCTATACAAACTGTGAGACTTCTTTTCATTATATCCCTGTAGCATACCACTCACTAGCCAGGTAATGGAAAAGAAAGATCTAGATCCCCCACCTCTATTTTCCAGACTTTTAGCACAGAACCATACTTAAATTCTGCAGTTAGCACAACCCCCTTTGCAATGACTCTTTCACATGTTCCTTCACACTAACCTGGGGCCGTATTTACTCCAAAAGGCAGATATTTCTGTTTCAATAACCAAGTGTATAGCACCTAGATATTTTTGACATTAAAGGGATGTTTGGTAAGATTTTGGAGGAAAAAACAGGAGTTAGTTACCAACAATTCAAGAATGCCCTCAAGCAATATTCAAAAAATGACAAAGCTTTCAAAGTCAATAGATTTATTTTAGAAGCTTATTACAGGTTGCATATGTGCCAGGCAGTTAGCACAATTGAGAAAAACAGCCAGCAATCCTGAGATGGACAAATGGGAAGAAAAAAAAAAAAAAGAACTGATCTGGAACGAGGCAGCAGAAGTTCTCCTTTTTTTAAATAGTGGACATTGCTCTCGATCCCAACCAGTTCTGTTCTCACTTCGCACCATTTTTTGCCAGTGCCTTAAGAGGAAGTTGTACATGCTATATTTTTCATGTGGAACACTTACTAAATTTTCTTTCAAGAGAAAATGTTCTGAGCTATCTATTTTTAAAAGTCAGATAAACAGCCCTGCCTGGTGTGGCTGAGTGGATTGAGCGCCAGCCTGCAAACCAAAAGGTCACCAGTTTGATTCCCAGTCAGGGCACCTGCCTGGGTTGTGGGCCTGGTTCCCCAGTTGGGGGTGTGCGAGAGGCAACCAACTGATGTGTCCTCTCACACATTGATGTGTCTCTCCCTCTCTTTCTGCCTCCCGGCTCTTCTCTCAAAGAAGTAAATAAATAAAATCTTTTAAAAAAATCAGATAAACAGATGTAGTACTTGCTGGTTCTTTCACGCCATCTTCCTCTGCTGTCTTGGTGGACCTTCTTCTGAAGCACGGGTCCCGCGAGGGTTGCCCCTAGGTCCGCAGCATCAGCTTCTTGTGCAAACTTGTGTAAAAAATGCAAACTCTCAGACCCCATCACAGACCTAATGAATCGGAGGCTCTGAAGGTAAAGCCCAGTAATCTGATTATAACAAGCCCTCCAGGGGATTCTCACAGACACTAAAATTTGGGAATCACTGTTCAATATCTGGCACATACCTAGTTAAACTTCAAAACACTGACTAGAGTGCCCAAGCTGTCATCTTCGGAGGGAGGGGAAGCAGATGGCAAGGAGGTTCATCCTTCTGTCACGCTCGACTGGCAAGGTGAAGGAGAAGTGATTGTGCAAAATCCACGGTATCATTCCTACCAGGGCATTGTACCTTATTCCAGAGTCAATGTGGCCGCCATCTTTGCGCACGCTCTTCAGTCATCAGTTGCCCTTCTACAGCTTTCTGCGGGCAAAGTTTCAAAACACCTGTTGGTGACTAAAGAATACTGCCTCTCCTCTAGACCACTACAGAAATAACAAAAGCAAGTTAATAAAATCCTCATGAATGCCCATGTCACGTGGCATGCAGTGGCATGGAGCCAGGTTGCAAGCAGTGCTACCACAGGGCTCTGAGCCCCAGTTTGAGGAAGATGCCCAGAAATTTTGGTTGTTTCAAAATGTGATGAAGTTGATTCGATCAGCAGAGAAGAAGACAGCTCATTTCAAACAAACCCAAAGCAGACTTCATGACTTCAGGAGAAAGTTCTCTAGTAAGAAAAGAGTTGATTCATAATTAAAGCTTAGTAGGTTTGATTTTTTAAGGGCAGTTTTTAGTTCACAAGAAAGCTGACAGAGTTGTAGAGTGTTCCCAGATGAACGGGTACTGGTTTTTGCTACATGCTTTTCCTGTGTCTATTGATAAGGTCCTTTGATTGTTTCTTTTTTTACTGCATTGATGTGATGGATTACACTAACTGATTTCCAAATGTTGAACCAGCCTTGCTTCCCTGGGATAAATCCCCCTTGGTTATCACATATAATTCTCTTTATACATTGTTGGATCTGATTTGCTAATATTTTGTGGGGATTTTTTGCATCCTACATTCACGAAAGATAATCAGTCTGTCGTTTTCTTATAATGCCTTTGGTTTTCATACTAGGATAATGCTGGCCTCAAAGACCGAGTTAGACATTATTCTCTCTGCTTCTATCTTCTGAAAGAAATTGTACAGATTTGGTATCATTTCTTGCTTAAATCTTTGTTGGAATTTACCAGTGGCTGCGTCTGGACCTGGAGCTTCCTGTTCTGGAAGGTTGTTAATTATTGATTCAATGTCTAGTAGTTACAGGTCTATTCAGCTTTTGCTTTTTGGGTTTTGTTTTTTTTTAAGATTTTATTTATTTACTTTTAGAGAGTGGGGAAGGGAAGGAGAAAGAGAAGGAGAGGAACATCAATGTGTGGTTGCCTCTTGCATGCTCCCCACTGGGGACCCTGCCTGCAACTCAGGCATGTGCCCTGACTAGGAATTGAACCGGCGGCCCTTTGGTTTGCAGGGCAGCACCCAATCCACTGAGCCCCACCAGCCAGGGCAAGAATTGTATTTCTTCTTGCATGCGATTTGACAGATTATGTCTTTCAAGGAACTGGTCCATTTCATCCAGTTTATCAAATTCGGGAACAGAGAGTTTCTCGCAATATTTCTTTATTCTCCTTTCAGTGTCCACAGGATCTGTAATGATGGGCCTGCTTTCATTGCCGACATTGGTAATTTGGGTCCTTCTCTTTTGCTTTCTTAGTTAACATATTGATGTCATGGACCTTTTCAAAGAACCAGCTTCTGAACTTGTTGCGGAAACAAAGTAAATTGTATCCAGTTCTAATGGAAAGAAACTGCATATTTGGTTAGAAAAGACTGACTTGGAAACAACTAAAATAGAACATGATATGGTTTACAATGTGTCATACTTACGAAGGCTATTGTAAAGTACATAAGAATAGGGAGCACCAAGGCACTGCCAGCATCGAAAACAAACTGACACTGGCATCCGGCTGAGAAGGTCAATGGCGCAGATGGGCAAGTGAGTCCCAGGCCTAAGGGCCTGGGTATAGCTCTTGTTGAGTATAAGGGGTCGGTGTCTTATAAAGCAGTCCCTCCACAAATCATATTTACTTAAATGATTACCGCCTTTTCCACTCTAATAACTTCTTTTAACGATTGCAGGAGAGAAACTTGGGCTTCATTTTTACATGCAGGCATATCTTGGTTTTACTTGCACTTCACAGATTTTTCTTTTCTTTTTTTTTTTACAAATTGAAGGCAAGACCCTCCACCAGGAAAGAATTGGAAGCAACCTCAGTGCCCAATAGGAAATGAGTGGATCAAAAAACTATGGTACATTTATACAGTGGAATACTACGCAGCAGAAAGAAAGAAGGAACTCCTGCCCTTCACAACAGCATGGATGGAACTGGAGGGCATTATGCTGAGTGACATAAGCCAGGCGGTGAAAGACAGATGCCGTTTGATCTCACCTATAAGTGGAACCTAATCAACAAATAAACAAGCAAGCAAAATATAACCAGCGACACTGAAATAAAGAACAAACTGACAGTGAACAGAGGGGAGGAGGGAGGGGGATAATAAGGGAAAAGGAGGGGAAGGGTCACCAAGGAACATGCATAAAGGACCCATTGACAAAGCCAAATGGGGGAAGGATTGAGGGTGGGAGGTGGGGAGGGGTAGAGCTGGGGAAAGTGGTGGCGGGAAAATGTTGACGTGGGATTGATGGGATGGGGTGCAGGGCAGAGGGGATAAAGGGGAGAAAAAATGAGACAACTGTAACAGCATAATCAATAAAATATACCCCCCCCCAAAAAAAGATGACAGCTCATTTTCCTGCGATATTGGCTTTATTTAAGTGGTCTGAAACAGAACCTGCAATAACTCCAAGGTATGCCTGCACAGGCAAGACAGACTCAGGTGTTCTAGGTGCCCTCCCCAAGAGTCCTCATTTTAGCTCCCTGTACTCTCCACTGTGCATGACCTTTGCAGAGATACCAAGGAAAGTTTACAGGAAAAATGTGAAGCGTATTGATGCATTTGTGGGTTTACTTTTCTCCCAAAAGTTGGAGAAAAAGGATGATGTGTGCTGATGCAAGGGGAGGGAGAGGGGAAATCTACATTTAAAAAATTATAACATACTTTTATTTCCTTTTCATGATTCACAGGCCAGTTTTCCCTCTATGAATGAATACATTATTACTTACTTTGCTCTGAAGGAAATTCTCTTTTTATCATCGTGCCACATGCCAAAGACACATTTAAGTCTCACCTTTATTTAACATTTTATTGCTAGGAAGTCACTATTGCTAATTTTGACAAGCTGACGTATCAAATTATATTAATGCTATATTATCATCCTGATATGTTATCATGAAAAATAACTTAAGTACTGCCTTTGGGATATTATTGTATTCTTACATGACATTTAGTAAGTAAACTAGAAAACAGCACCAACAAGCACTTTCAGAGATTCCATAAAAAAATTATTATGGAGAGCCATTAAAAAAACCCTCAAACATTTTCAAGTACTATGAAAGTAAGACAGTAGGAAGGAAGAATAAATAGCATCGCTGCTTTCCTGTTTAATACATATGCTGTACTTCGTGATACACAGCCTATTAGCTCATTAGAAGCAAGGAATCTAACTGATAAGTTTTATGTTGTTGCGTACGGCTCGTGAGATTTTTAAAAGGTCTTTTACATGAAATAGGGAATTGAAAACCATCGGAGTCAAGGCCATTCAATGAACTGTATGCAAACAATAAAAGACAAGAAAAGCTCAGATTATGTGCCTTTAAAATTATTTACGATGCAGGGCACTATAACTGTACCTATGGATTTCCTTTAATAATTATTTAATCACCTTTGCTCTGTGAAATAATGGGAAGCCAACAACGTCATCTCCAACATTATCTGTCATTCTCTTTAATCAGACTGCACTGGACAACCATGATTTCTTGATAGGGGGAATTTTATGACCCAAGGTAATAGGATCCCAACACTAGCAAATGTAATAATTTCTGGTGAATATGCAATAAAGTTATAGTGCTATTTGATAAATGGAGCCCCTGGGAATGAACTGAGTTCCTGAAACTCTCACCATCATTACTACTCTATTTCTTTCCTTTGTCATTCATGGGAGGCCTGAACTGCTTATACTTGCAATGATGTCTTAAAAATGACTGACTCAATGAGCCCTGGCTGGATTGATGGAGCTCAGTGGATTGAATGCTGGCCTGTGAGCTGAGGGGTCACTAGTTCAATTCCCGGTCTAGGTATATGCCTGGGTTACAGGCCAGGTCCCCAGCTGGGGGCACGCGGGAGGCAAGTGATCGATGTATCTGTCCTATCGATGTTTCTTTCTCCCTCCCTAACTCTCTCTCTAAAAATAAATAAACTCTAATTAAAAAATGACTCAGTGAACAGTTTGCTCATTTCAGGTGTTTTCCCCTCCAGGAATGGTGAGAATGGGTAAGCCAAGGGGAAATAAGAGGGGTGGGTGGGCAGGGTGGGTATTTAGGGTGTAGAATGACGATGGAAAGAGGCAGCTGTGACGTTAGGTCTCCTGGTGGAAGACAAGGTTCCCGGTTTCATTTGGCTCTCAAAATTCTTCATGAGATTGACTTGTAGGGCATTAACCTTGTACTCAGACAGACAACCAGCCCCAAATACTGGTGTGGTGGGTGTGGGATGAACTCTGAGCACCACTACTCTATAAAGCTGCCACATAGAAATTCGTTGTTCACCAATGATCAATAACCAGTGGCCAATAATCAAAAATGGGCCCTGGCTGGTGGAGCTCAGTGGACTGAGTGCCGGCCAGTGAACAAAAGGATCGCCAGTTAGATTCCCTGTCAGGGCACACGCCTGGGTTGCGGGCTAGCAAGAGACAACCACACACTGATGTTTCTCTCCGTCTATTTCTCCCTCCCTTCCCCACTCACTAAAACTAACTACATAGAATAAAAAGAAGAAGGGAGGGAGAAAGAGAGGGAGGGAAACAACAATGTGTGGTTCCCTTTTGCGCCCCCTCCTGGGGACCTGGCCTACAACACAGGCATGTTCTGGTGACCCTTCGGTTCTCAGGTTCACACTCAGTCCACTGAGCCACACCAGCTAGGGCTCCTTCACCCTTAATTTTAATTAACTTATGTGGATCTAATGCTGACATTAGAAATTTTATTATTATTTTTAAAAGATTTTATTTATTTTTAGAGAGATGGGAAGTTATTAAATCAAACCCTCGGGCTTTCCATTCTCCTTTCACATAGTTTCCAAAGCCTTGAGCATCCCATGCGGTATCTAGACTTCGGCATCCAGATTGAATGCAAATTCCTACTACGAACTGCAATGGAATTCTTCCTTCCCTGATTTCCGATGGAGAAAATCTGTCCAAACGTCTAAAGCGAAGCTTGCAGCCAACTAAAGACCCCGTAGGAGAGTGTCGGCTAAGCAGTTGTCGGGCCAGGCCCTCTCATTTTGCTCTTGAACAACGGGCCGAGTGCAGGAGAGGACATCTACAACCAGCAAACCAAATCCAGCCTAAAACCGTTTGTCTGCAAATAAAGATTTATTGGAAGACAGCCACTACAATTTTTGAACTTCTGTCTATGGCTGCTCGCAGGAAACCATGTTGGAGTGGAGTAGCTATAATAGAAACTGGCTGGCAAGCAGAGTGAAAAATATCATCTGGCTCTTTACAGAAGGTTCGTGAACCCCTGATTTTAACCCACAAGATAAGCATTGATAGTGATGATTGTTAGATTATATTATGTGAGTTTGGGCTCTTCATTCCAGCATGTTAGTTTTCTTTCATTCTATCAATATGTAACCTACACCTGAACTCTTTAAATTCCCAGACGAATGGTCTCAAAAATCATTGAACCGTATTCCCCTATATGTACTCTCCTCCCAGAATCTATTTTAATTGCGATGTGTACGTTAGATCCTATAGGAAAATGCCCTTCACCCTTAATTTTTTTTAAAGCTTTTATTTATTTATTTTCAGAGAGAGGAAGGGAGGGAGAAAGAGAAGGAGAAAAACATCGACGCATGCTTGTCTCTCACGCGCCGCCCCCACCGGCGACCTGGCCCACAACCCAAGCATGTGCCCTGACCGGGAATCGAACCCGCGACCTTTCGGTTCGCCGCCCAGTGCTCAGTCCACTGAGCCACATCAGCCAGGGCAGCAATTGTATTCTCAATGGGACAGGAAATCCCAGTGGTGCTGTCCACTAGAACTTCCCATGTTGATGCACATGTTCTGTGCCTGAGTGGTCCTATATCTGATGTTCTATATCTGATGGTAGTAGCCACTGGTCACGTGTAGCTACTGAGCACTTGAAATATGACTAGTTCAACAGAGGAACCCCACTTTTAAAGTTATGTTAACCAATGACTTTAAAGTAACTATAAATACAGACACGTGGCTAGTGGATACTGTCAAGGGAAGGACAGCATTAGAGGGAGTTAAGCACACTAAAAAACTGAAAAGTTCCATTGTCACTAAGCCACATTTTCTTGTCCAAGGTTTTTCCAGAGCTCTGCTATCACCACCTCCAATGAGAGCAAGTCTTTCATTTCTCCTGTGCCAATACCAATAGATGACGGGCAGGCTGAAGTCTATCTTGTCCCTGATCGCTAATGGCAAATGGGGGCTTTGCACCCAGCTCATGTGTCAAAGAATTCTGGGCAAGAAACAAATGTGTAATTAACCAACAGGCTAGGTCAGCCAGATAGCATGCAAAGTAGAACACTACACCAGCTATTTGGGAATGCATTAAGTTTTAATTTTATTACAAATTATTTACTGCACACAGTAAGTCTCTGTGTGGGCACTAAACTTGGTGGTTAGGGCTAGGACGAAAGTCAGTTTGTTGACATAGTTTCCATGGAATCCCTGCAGGAAGTGAGGGTGGGCTCTTTGCTTCTTGGTGTCCAGGAAGTTTCGCTTCTCCATGAAGCCCTGGGGTGTCTTACGCAATGTTTCAGGGCATCTCTTTCTTGCAGAAAAACAGTCGTTCCTGCATGTGGAGTATGTTGAAAACCGCCCCTGTTCCCCAGGGGGAAGTTGATGTGCAGCCAACACTTAGAAGCCTCTAATCTATATATCGATAATTTCGCATTCTCTGTCTCCCATCCAAATTAGTCTCGCGAAATTCAAAGCCGTCTATGCCACTGTGGTAGATTACATAGTATGGCCCTGGTGTCTTCTCAGCCTACGTGCCAAGACCCTTTGCGGGGTGCCTGTGTCGCGCCGCCCTTTCAGAGGACGAGCCTACTTCCCAGTCCCTCAGACCTGAGCTGGTCTAGTAAACGGCTCGGTCCAAAGATCGTAGCTGAAATGACACTCTGAGAGGCCTTGCTGCTTCTGCTTCCGCAGCCTTGGAATGCTGCCCAGAGACCATGCGAGGAAGGAAGCCAACCAACCTAGTGTCCTACAGGATCAGTGACCCCATGGAGAGGAACTGAGGTGG